>CATIWR010067527.1:0-10813 GCA_949677035.1 Omphalea diandra | reverse complement strand
AATCTAATGGGTGTTTTAAATAAAATACAATTTGTATTTTTATACAATTATTTGTGATCTGGTTTTTTGTGCAGAGTGTGTATATATCTCTTATTATGAGTTCTTATATTACAACTCTCTCTCTCTCTCTCTCTCGTGTTTATATATATATATATATATATATATATATATATATATATATATATATATATATATATGATCTATGATCTAATAAGGGGTTGCTAGAGATACATTGTAGTTTTGTAGGGCTTCATAGCAATTTTCATTTTTAAAGCTCTATATCCCTTCATTATCAACCATTGTCTTTTAAATTCTCCCTTTTGAGCACTTTGTGAAGGAGTTCCAAACCCTAAAAACAAAACTTTCTTTAGTGCCTATTTCTTTTTGGATCCATTAGTATTAGGAATCACATTTTTATCATTTAGACTAGCATATCAAAAGTATGCCTTATCGAGACAATTTCCATAATAAAAGCATTATTAAAAGGAATCCTCTTTTAGGCACTTGAGTGGAATGGTTGTGAAATGACTTTCTTAAGGCTAAGTAATGAAGGACATTTGAGCATTAGATTTTAGGGTCCTTAGGATGCAAGATTGCTGATGAGAAATTAGTAAATTATCCCTAAAGAATAGGAGCAAAATTCTAGAATAGTTGACCATCAAACCCTAAAGGGTTGTACAATCAACCTTAAGTCTTTACATCCATTCCTTTGGCTATACAAACAACTTACAAATCTTATTCTCTTAAATATTCTTTGTCATTATCTATGAAAGGCTTAGGATTAAGTATAATCTTAGCCATTAAACTTAGGTGCATTCTCCTTAACTCTATAAATACTTCTCTTATTGAAGGAGTGGTAGGGACATGGAAAAATCCGATAAAAACTTTAATAAGTTCTCATTCAAACCTTAAAAACATCACTTTACATAGGAAAATACCAATCCTAACATAAAACACCAAACATTAAAGGTAGAAAACTAAGCTTTTATAACTCATTTGTATTATTCCCTAAGCATTTAAAGGATTCTTCACACATTTTAGTGCCTCTAAGGGCAAGGATCACAAAAAAGGGCATCCAAGGATTGAACTCTCCCTCTCCCTTCTTTTTCTTCTCTATTGTCTTTTTATTTTCCTAGAGTCTATAGTTTAATGATCTATACAAACTTGTTATGTGTCTATGTAGACCTTTGAAGGGGTTATATAAACTATTAGTTAGTATGTGTTACCTCTTTCTACTGCTCATAATAGTTTTTTTTCCAACTTTTTTTCTTGTTTTCATTTTAGGTTTTATGGTTCTTTAAGGTTTTTGGTGAGCTTTTATAATGGGAATGGGTAGGTTACAATGCCCATGATCCTTATGCTTTCTTTTTAGAAGCAAAAATCAAGTTAAATGGGCATTTTAATGTGTTCAATGTCTTTATTCCATTCTTTATCTACAATTTTCTTGTATGTTTTGTGTTGTAACTTTAAGAAGATGACAAAAGGAGGAGCTATAAATTCCTTCAACTTTGGAACCCATTTATGTTGATTCTATATGTTTGTGTGCCTTTGTTTTCATCACTATGTGAAAGGGTAACTAGTTAATTTGCTTGCATACCTTTTTCTTCACTTTATCTTGGTGTTTGCATGTTCAAATAGGAGAGGGCTTGTTGCCTTACTATCCTTTTTTCATCTTTTCCTTATGTTTTAGTTGATGAAATGTGGAGTAGACCACCCAGGCTTTTTACCTCACCTTTAACATTTCAACCTTCGTTATGGCTAAGTGTGCACTAAGTGATGCCTTAAACTTGACAAGCTCTTTAGAAAACTTTTGTTGGAGGATTCAATGGTCCCATAACTTTTATATTTGCAATCAAAATTCTTGCCCAAGGCCTGCCAACCTACATATCTAATCTACTAATATTCAAGCATTATGTATTGATATTGTTCATGCCATTTTTATGTTTATGCCTTATATTTAATTTGGCATCTTTCTTTGTGTTTAATGTGTTGAATAATGAACACAAATGATAACCTAGGTTCCCTAATTTGACTTTGATATGAATATATGCATAGGGCAACATGGTTGTGGTAGGGTAGATTCCCAATCTCCCTAAGATGTGGTAATGGACCTTAGTCTTTGTAGCTTGTCTCATGGGACTTTAGTAGCTTTTTTTTTTTTTTTTTTATCTCCTTTTGCTTATTGTTTATGACAAATGTGTGTCTCTTTTAAAGGTTATAATTTTATTTTATATATGTTACATGTACATTTGTGGCACTACATGTAAACCCTATCATACTCAAATATGAACCCCCTATCCCGTATGAATGTAATTTATTGATGATGTGAATGATTTGAGGCACACTATGTAAGTTTTGGTATCCAGTTTTAGGAAAAATTCAACAATTGAATTTATTTTAAGTATATTTTCCCCCATATATATATCTGATTATGAATTTTAATGATGACTATATATATATTAATGTGTTTAAGAAGATTAATTAATGCACACATTTGTATTTAAAGAGAAATGATTTTATATTAATGAGATTATTATTTTAATTAAGTTTGTGATATTTATTAAGAATTATATTTAATGAGATATGTTTTAAATATTTTATATTTAAGAATTAAATTTAAATAACCATGTGATGATATTTAATATTTTTAAGATAAGTCTATACACATAAATTATATTTAATGATTTTAATAATTTAAAGATAAAAATTAATTATTTAAGTACAAATTTAATTGGGATTTAAGAAATTGATTAAAATTAATTTAGTTAATATGAGTATATGATTTATTAAGGAGTATAAAGCCTCTTGGACCAGATCAATCAAAGCCCTAATCAGACAAACTCCTAAGTCTATTAAGGAGCATGTCCAATCTTCCAGCTTTGATCAATGTCCTATTCCAGCCACAAGAACGAAACAATTTGTTACTCTGGAGATTCGTCCTGAGTTCATCCATGAGTGGGTTGTCCAAGGATACACCCACGTCCATTTTGGAGCCATCAGAATAGCAATCAGCTACCATGGGAGAAAAGGCCTACCTGTCTTTGCAAGAATTGCCTTGCTAGACAATAGGTACTTGCAGTATCAACATGTAGTGATAGGAATGGTAGAAACATCTCTTAATGCTGGATCGATGAAGTTCACATTCTACCCAATTTTAATCTATCACTTAGAGATTCACACCTTTTAAGTGCCTTGAAGGTTCAAATTCAGATCATTGGAGCTCCTCAAGTTGCTTTAGGAACAGTAGCAACCCTGCACTACCAAATGATCTTTAGAATTTAGAACCATGCAATTGATCTCTCACTCATATGCGAAAATGAAGCCTTGTTAATTATGGCTGACACACAGAATGCTCCTATGTGTATTCATATTCTTAGATAAATATCTAAGAATGAATTCCTTTAGTTATTGCTAGAAACATGGGTTACTAGATACCGAAAGATGCATGAGAGCACCCAGTTTGTTCAGTCAACTGAACTAGTGTATTACAGGCGAGCAGATGGAACTGTGGAGACAAAGTTTGAAAAGGCTCCACAACGAAGTTCAAGCAATGTCTTCTCCACTCAATTCATGATGACATCGCATGAACCATAAGTTAGAATGGCAATTGTCTACTTCAGGAACAATTGATCTCCTGTTTATCCATTCAAACGTGATGGGCATTGTTTCTTTGATGAATGTCGATGTGATGATTACTTGTATGATTAGGAAGGCGAGGAAGAAACAAAGAAGGGTAAAAGAAGAAGTTGCTCTAGAAATGAATTGCTATGGAGGTTTGAAAATGGTGATCCCTCTATTGGTTTACTTGGAGAATCCTCTAGGAAATATGATTATATTGTCAAATATGGTCTAATTCTAAAAGCCCTTCTAGAAACACCTAAAGAACCATAACACCAAACACCTTTATCCTGTAACCAACAAACCTTGAAATGCATCCCAAAAGAGTCTAGCCTACCAAAAATACCTCAAATCTATATGTTATAACCCATAGAAGATGACTTCCCACCAACCAACTTGAATACCTAAGTAAGGACCATGACTCATATCAAAACTTCCATAGGAACTGATTCCAAAGGCCAACCATTGAATATCACTCCAGCTAAAGCAGTTCTTAATTGGCAATCTTCTAATACACAGACGCAGAATAGGATTCTAAAAAATATAGAATCCAAGGTGGACAAGGTTTCACAACAAGTCACAAGGGTGGATGAAAGGCTACAGAGCATCATCGAGATGTGCATGAGCTGATGATAAGACTCCAAGTTCAAGTTAAAGAGAAACATAAAGAGGTGATGCAGATGGTAAATCAAAGAGTACACATTAAAGAAATAAGGAGAAAGGCTACTGAGATCTAAAGATTGAAGGACCAGTTAGAAAGAATTGAAAAGGAGTTCAATGCCTCTCAAACCTTTAAATAAAGATACCATCACCCTTTTGAAATACCTTTACCACAAACTCACTAATCAAACCTCTTGTCCTTCATATACCTACCACAGTCGAACTTGAACACCATGACCTTTCCATTGACATATTCTATAAAATTACGAGCTGGGAAATTTTTAGTTCAACCTCAACTTGAACAAAAGGGCTCATCCATGCATACAACCACCTTAATAGAGTCAGTATAAAAGCCTTCACCAAAACCACTAAAAAACTAAATGTTGAACCTCATCCCCATTCATTCATACCTAGAAAGCTCTCAATCCTTACCATCCTTTTTAATGGTCAACTCTAAATCTGAGAGTTTCTCTTAATCTTTAGAAACTGATAATGAAGAAGATTATTCTTCTTCTAAACAAAAAGAAGTTCCTATTTAGTTCATGGCAGATCCACCTCCTAGTCTAACATTGAATTCTTCACTTTTTAGATGATTATTAAATTCCCTATATGGGTTCTTTTTACCTTTATTCATAGGGTTTTTCCTCTTTAAATAGTCCTTTTTAGGTGTTTACTAAATATAAAGCTTAGGGGATTGCAAAAGAAAGAAATTAGATAAGTTTTTACAATCCTATTTTGACTTTCTCATATGCACGACCATACGCATGACCATGTCACATCTTTCTGCCTAACTTGCTTCTTAGGTGTTACAATCAACTTTTGATAATGAAATGGCTAAATTAACTCAAGTGTAAAACATAAAATTGTAGCCCTATGTCTTACCTTTCCAATGGCTTTTGAATCACCTCATTGAGAGCCTTGTAGAGGGAGTTATGCCTAAAATACTGAGCAGTACTCAAAACTGAAACATAAGTTGCCTTTTCTCGCTCTTTGGCAACTTTTCTCTTTTTTAACCATACAAATCACCAATTTACTTCCTTTAATCATTTTCATATGAAAAAAATAACATAATATCATTAATATTTTGAAAGGAATTAGTTATGGAAAATAAGTAAATTATGTAATAAATAAATTCCCCTAAACTTAAACACTTGCTTGTCCTCAAGCAAGAACTAATCAAGTAAAATCAAATAATTCAAATGACCAAGATCAAGTTCCAAGGTCTTAAGGATATGTTTATCTAAATGATAACCAAAATTTTCATCAACTAAGAAAATTTACTTACAATAACACCATGCTTCTAACTACAATGCTTTATTTACAATCAATTAACACAATAGTGTGTGTGTGTGTGTCTTGACAACATATTTCATTCAAAATTTCAACTTCTACTTGCACAACTTCTTTCTCTTCATTGCTCTCCATCGATAGCTGAATGATTCTTTTTTGTGATGCCACATCTATCACCTCATCTGAACTTTCCCAGGGATTAATAGTGCAGACAACTAGGGACTCCTTCGTGACCTCCTTAATAATGGCAATAACAACTTCTTTAGGAATTCTAAAGTCTATCATAAATGTCCCTTGAATTAGGGAAGGAACATAGCTTACATTTGATCCTTTTTCATAGGTCATTAATCCCATCGAAGATTAAAGAACCATCAATTCGTACCTTATGTGGAAAATTTTTCACTATTTCATTGCTCATTTCTCTCAATTTTTCAACCTTTATTATTTAAAACACTTTTTTTTTTTTAAAAAAAACTTTACTACTTGATCTTAAGGGAAAATGGTCGATTTTGTTTAAAACTTTAATATTTTATCTAAAGGGAAAATGGTTGATCACTCTAGAAATGTACCATAACCCTACCAAGAGGAGTAAAGTTCCCTAGATTATACTCCGTCTGACCATCCCACCAACCATGTGGCTTAAATAACAACCATTGTTATTAAGAGAGTCTTATCTCACTTTTAATAGCCTTGGACTTCTTCAACACACACATTGCTAGGGCTTTGAATCCTAACATGGTAGCACTCAATCCTCCACCGCCACCTATAGACCCTCAAGAGAAGCATTCTCCCTCATAACCAAGCCCTTAAGATCCAAAACCACTCACCAAAATAATAAAATTGATACACTAACTGAGGATAAGGAAATGCCTAAAACAGACTTGGAGGATGAAGCTGACTCCAAGGATGAATAATCCAAAGCAAAATTTGGATCGGTCAAGAAATATTTAGAAGCCTTTCCATTAGCTTGAGCAATTGTCAAGAAGAAGTTTCTTGCTAAATGGAAGCTCCCAACTTTACAGGTATATAATGGAACTAGAAATCCTCGTACGCACTTGTCCATATTCTGAAAAGTGATGTTCGTGAATGACATATCATATGCCATACTCTATAAGGTTTTCCCCACTACTTTAACTAAAATAGACCAAAGATGGTATCTTCAAGTACCTGCTAACTCTATTCACTTATTTAGAGAATTAAAACATGTTTTTCTTATGCCGTTCGCCATTAACATTCCTCATAATAGGAAACTAGTAATTTAAGATCTTATAGGCAGAAGGAAGGGGAAACCTTTTGAGAGTATATTGATAAATTTAACAAACAGGTGATAGAGATGGAATCCATAAACACTAAGACAATTGTGAAGGCTATGTGAGCTAGAACCATGTTTGGATGCTTAAAAGACAAGCTTCACACTAAAACCATTGACTCTTATTTTTGAATTGATCTTTATAGCTCAACAATACATAGAGTTGGATGAGTAAAAGAGAAAAGAATGGAAGAATAGTGAGTATTAGAGTCAAAAGAAATGCTAAGATTAAAGGCCTAACAGTTCTGCTCATCGAATTCTATAAACTTATAGATGTCCTTCAAACAAGGCCAGGAATAATGAAGATACACAATTTACACTGCTCAACCAAACCAAAGGTAACATTCTCCTTTCAAGTAAAGAGAATGGTATTGACATTAAATACCCTAGTAGGCTAAACCCTAATAAAGCCGTTAAGAGGGACAAATCTCTTTTTTTTATAGGTTCCATAAGAATCATGGACACGACACCGAACAATGTTGAGACTTGAAAAATGAGGTCGAAAGACTAATAAACAGAAGAGCTCCCTAAAAGTTCATGAAGAGTGATAAAAGAAATATATCCTATAATGATAACCTTAATATAAGAACAAATGATCTCCAATGAAAGGTAGTTGGAGTGATCAATGTTATCATAAAAGGAGAACAATAAAATAATTCTAAGGGGAAACAAAGACATTTAAATATTTTCATGGTCGAAATAGAAAGGACTAGCTTACCTATAATTACCTTCAGCCCTAAAGATGATGAGTTTATTAATGCTCTGCATAATGATGCACTAGTAGTAAAAGCAATACTAAACAAGTATCTAGTTAGAAGATTATTGGTAGATGGAGGAAGTGCAATGAACACTTTGATATATCAAAATACAGAGCCATGAAAGATGCATTATCCAACCTTAGAAAAGCAGGAAAATCCTTTGTGGGACTCAAGAGGAAGCACTTAAAGTCCATTGGCACTACCACCGTTAAGGTAGAAATAAGAGATGAGTGCTTAGAAAGAGTGTCAACAGTGAAGACCTTATTCCATATCATTGATGAAGAGTCTTATACAATGGCATCCTAAGAAGACCATACCTATTCAAAAATAAGAGTCGTGCAAAACATAAGGTGTTTTCCACATCATTGACGAAGAGTCCCATATAATGGCATCCTAGGAAGACCATACCTATTCAAAACAAGAGTCGTGCAAAGCATAAGGTGTTTGACTATGAAGATACCTACATCTAAAGGAATGGTAACTATCATGAAGAGCCAAATGACAATGATTGAGTGCAATCATCTAATGCTCCAACAAATATCCAAATAAGTTGTGTTCGATCTAGAGAAGAAATAATGTTCCAAACTTATTGGTAAGTTAATTGAACCTAAGTTTTAATGGACAAAACAGTTAAATATGGTGCATATAGTTAGTAACTAAGTGACTAACTTATGTCATTTGAGAGAACATTGAAATGTTAGCCTCTAAGCCAAAGGAGATACTAGGATCCATCCTTTAATAGCATGTCACAAGTTGAATATGGATCCAAGGCCAAACTAGTAAAATGAAAGAAAAGGAGGTTCGCCCTTAAGAGACAGAAAGCCATAGGAGAGGAAGTATTCAAACTCCAAAACATAGGTCTTACTAGAGAAGTAAAATACCTTGAATGGATGGCCAATGTTGTTACGATTAGGAAATTGAATGGAAAATGGAGGATGTGTCAACTTCACAGACCTAAATAAGGTGCGAATGAAGGATAATTGCCCATTGCCGAACATGGTCCAACTAGTAGACTCCACTGATTACTTTTTCAAGTATAACTATTTGGATGAAAAATAAGGATACCATCAAATACCAATGGATATAGAAAATGAAGAGAAGAGGACTTCCATTACTAATCAAAGAATGTATTGATACATCAAGATTCCTTTTGAATTAAAGAATGCAAAAGTGACTTAACAGTGGCTCCTCAACTTTATGTTCAGTGACTATATTGGTAACAAAGTATATCATTGCTAAAAGCAAAATTGATGAATCACATGTAGATGATATGTAACATCCCCATCCACATTCATTGACATTATCACATGAACATATTTGTTGCATAAATGATATGAAATCCCACATAAACATATGAATTGGATAAATGATCATTTAGATATGTGAATTGCAGAAGCAAGACGATGACGCATGCATCATTGCATTTGGGACACTTGAACATATATGCAATGTTTATATAGTTGCATGGAAAATTGTTTTATGTTTTGTGCATGTTATAGCATCATAAATAATGGTGTTATAGAGCTTATTTTAAAGTATAAGGAGAATCTAAGAAGTAGGAGATGGATGGGGGTTCTTAAGGAGTGAAGAAGAGGGACTAAAAGAGGAAAATGAACTTCCAACTAATAGGAATGCAACACCATGATTTGTCTTATTACAATAGGTTTAGAAGTGGAAATTTTGACCCTTTAGGATCATAATATAGAGCTTAGATGTGAGGTACAACAGAAGAAAGAGAGAGCTAAGGAAGAAAGAAAGGAAAGAAGAAGAAGAAGAAGAAGGAGAGGGAGAAGAGTGTGCTGCCTGAGGAGGAAGCCTAAGGTTTTCTGGTTTTGGGATAATAGGTTAGTTAATTTATCTTCTTCTCAAATGAAATTAAGCCCTCATGAAATGTTAATCATGCGTGGTTAGTGAGAATTATGGAGTATTTAAGGTAGAACTTTTGGATGAAAGTTGAAATTCAAAAGAACAAGAGCTGATTGTGTTGGTTTTGTTGTTAGAACAGAATTTTGTACTCATAATTTCATAACCCTAGAAGAGGAATTAAAGTAAGTGCAAAATATGAAAGTTGTAGCTTTATGCCTCATCTAAATGCATATGAAACAATTTTTCTTGATTTGGTGTGTGTGAGGAGTTATGGCTCCTTCATTAGGGCTGGTTCACAATCAACTGAAATCACCTTAGTCTTTTTGTTTTCTTATATTTTGATGGCCTTAGGTTCTGATTTTGATAAAGTGTAAAACATGAAATTTGTAGTGTCATATTCCCTATAAACACCTATAAAAGAGTTTAGATTGATTTGTTGTGTGGAAATAGATATGACTCATTGATTGTGACTGACCTTGTACTCGAATGAAACTTCACCTGTCTTTTAATTCTATTTTCCAAAAATTTGATAGCCATAGATTAGGAATTTGGTGATGTGTTAAACTTGAAAGTTGTATATTTATATATTATCTACATGAATGTAAAATATTGTTGCCAAATTTTTTATGGTTGTTGAGATATTGCCCCTTCATTATGACTTATTGTCAACATGTTAAAAACTTGCTCACCCTGAGATTGGTCATTTGTTTTGGCGACTTTATAGACTGAATTAGATAATGAGTAAAACATGAACAATGTTCCTTTATGTGTTGTACAAATTTTGGTAAATCATTTTTGTAATTTAATTTGTACAATTTGAGATATACCCAAGAGTGTAAAACCTACTCAGACTGAGATGACATTAAAACAGGGCAAAATTCAAACATTCACCACATTTTCCATGTATTAATATGAAATTTGAATATGTTGTATCATCATGTGTCTAGTTTATTTGAAAAAAAGAATCAAGTCATTTGGATAAGTATATCTAGAATTATTTCTGTGAGAGTGTAGCAAGCTTAGGTTGCCATATAAGGAAAAACATGCATAAATACTAGGTCCACTTGCATGGATCATGCCATAGTTGCATACCAAGCATTCATAATCATTTTGGCATACTTATTATAACATCCCTAGCCACATTCATTGGCATTGTCACATGAGCATATGAATTAGATAAATAATCATTTAGAAGCACCATTGCATTTGGGGACACTTGAACATTTAGAAGCATCGTTGTAGTTGGGGACACTTGAACATATATGTAGTGTTTGTATAGTTGTATGACAAATTGTTTTATGTTGTGTGCATG
>CATIWR010067513.1:0-20054 GCA_949677035.1 Omphalea diandra | reverse complement strand
GATTAATGTATCATGCTTGTGTTTTTTGACAAAAAGTGTGGTGTCCACCTTTCCTTTCTCAAAATCATTTTTCAAGAGAAATGAACTAAGCCTTTCATACCAAGCTCTTGGAGCTTGTTTCAATCCATATAAGGCTTTGTTTAATTTAAAAACATGGTTTGGAAAACAATGAGACTCAAAACCAGGAGGTTGTTCAACATAGACTTCCTCTTTTATGATGCCATTTAAAAAAACACTCTTCATATCCATTTGAAAAAGTTTAAAATTCATATGACATGCAAATGCTAAGAGAATCCTAATGGCCTCTAATCTTGCAATGGGGGCAAAGGTCTCATCATAATCTATTCCTTCCTCTTGGTTGTATCCCTTAGCAACCAATCTAGCTTTATTTCTTGTAATGAAACCTTGCTCATCTAACTTTTTTTAAACACCTACTTATAACCTATAATTGGGTGTTCTTTAGGCTTAGGGATAAGTTCCCATACCTTGTTTCTCTCAAATTGATTAAGTTCTTCTTGCATAACAAGTACCCAACTCTCATCATCAATAGCCTCTCAATTGACTTTGGCTTAAGTTGAGAAACAAATGCAAGATTATTATCTAAAAGTTGAGATCTAGTACTTACACCCTTAGAAGTATCACCAATAATTAAGTCTTTGCAGTGATACTTGGAGAATCTTCAATCTTTGGGTAGATCACGTCTTGCCTCATTTTCTTATTTATGTTGATGTTGGTCTTCATCTACTCTTGATGTATCACCTTCTTCCTTTTCTTTATCCACTCTTCTTGTAGAAACATCCAATTCTAGCTTTTCAAGATCACCTACAAGATCATTAACAAAAATACCTTTCCTAAGATCAAGTTTACTAGATTCACCAAAAACAGCATTCATAGATTCTTCAACTACCATTGTACTTTTGTTAAAGACTTTATATGCTTTACTTGTGGTGGAATAACCTAAGAAGATTCCTTCATTGGTCTTGAAATCAAATTTCCCAAGATTTTCTTTGGCGTTCAAAATATAACACTTACATCTAAATACTCTTAGGTATTAAATCTTAGGTTTTCTACCATTCCAAAGCTCATAAGAAGTTTTATTGAGAATGGGTCTTTTGAAGACTATTTGCAAAATAAAGTGAGGTATTAATGGCTTCGGCCTAAAAGTAATTTGGTAAGGAATACTCATTGCGCATTATTCTAGCCATTTCTACCAATGTTCTATTTTTCCTCTCTGTAACATCATTTTGTTGTGGTGTTCTAGGAGTTGAAAAATTATGAAAAACTTCATTCTCTAAACAATAATTTTCAAATGACTCATTTTGAAATTTCTTTCCATGGTCACTTCTAATAGAAGATATGAAGTAACCTTTTTCATTTTCAACTCTTTTTGCAAAACTTTTGAAGGCATTAAATGAATCATTCTTATGAGCTAGAAAAGATACCCAAGTGAACCTAAAGTAGTCATCTACAAGGACTAATGCATAATCTTTTCCACCTAAGCTAGCACTTCTAGTAAGTCCTATCAAGTCCATATGGATAAATTGAAGTGGTCTAGACGTATTTACAACATTTTTGGCTTTATGAGAGGCATGGTTTTGGCATGGACCACATGTCTTGTCTTTGGAGAAGTTTAGCTTAGGAAGTCTTTCCACTAACTTTCCTTTGGATAGGCTTTGAAAAAGACCCATGCTTGCATGCCTAAGCCTTCTATGCCACAACTAAGCTTCATTACTCAAAGACATAAGACACTTAAAAGATTAGTTAGCCAAATTATCTAAGCCAATTGAGTAAGTATTATATTTCCTTTCACCCTTGAAAATAACCTCATCATCCACTAAGGTGGTAACTCGGCATTCTTTAGGATCAAAGGAGACCTTATTACCTTTGTCACATAATTGACTTACACTTAACAAATTATGTTGTAAGCCACTAACTAAAAGAACATTATCAATTAAAGAACTTCCATTCTTACCAATAGTTCCAATGCCAATTACCTTACCTTTGGCATTGTTACCAAATGTGACATCTCCACCTTCTTTTTCTTTCAATGTCGTGAATAGCTTTCTATTTTCAATCATGTGCTTGTAACATTCACTATCCACATGCCAATTGCTTAATTTGGTGGTTGCCATATTCCCCTACACAATAATAGTAAGTAACCTTTTCTTAGGTACCCAAGCATACATGGGTCTTTAGGGGTTCGAAGATAAAAGGTCCTCTAATTTGAGGTGAGCCTTCTTAATATAGCAATGAATATTAATATGTCCAAATTTGATGCAATAATGGCATTGGAGTTTAGACTTAGGAGTCTTTCTCCTTTGCACAAATTTAATATGAGTAGGAGGCCTTCTCATACCATGGTCATGTGAATGCATGTATGAAAATGTATGATGAGTAGAAAATTTTTTATGAGTATGACTATGCTTTTTGTTGTAAATGTAAGCATGGTTAGCTCTTTGAGTCTTGACTCTAGAGCTTGGGAGAGTCTTCCTTTTGCCCTTAAGTTTAGGAGGCTTAGTGCTAGAAGCACTTTTCTTCCCAATTAGTTTAATGCTAGATGTTTGAGGTTCTAAAGATCTAACAAATGTGGTATGATATGATGAGGAAGATCCATTGAAGCCTAAACCATGCATAACTAAAGGTGGTCTTTATGACACAATCAATGTGTCAGGCTTATTTTCCTTTATGAAATTTAGAGATTGAGTTTCTAAGCTCAATGACTTCTCCTTTAAGAGTGTCATTCTCCTTTCTTAATAAAGCCAATGAAGAAGATGAAGTGGAAAGTTTTTCTACTGATTTTTTGAGTTCTTCATTAGAAGTCCTCAACTTATTTACAAGATCACTAAGAGTCTTGCATTTATCTTCTAATTTTGAACACCTTTTCTTATAAATTTTAACTTGTGACTTATGCTTATCACACCTCATGGTTAGAGCCTCTAGAAGCTCTTCATCTATCTTATCAAATTCAAAATCAGAATGAGAATGGGAAGAAGTATTTACCTTATTTGTAAGATCTTCTTTTGCCATGAAGCATATGTTGGCAACCTCTTCTTCTTCCTTTTCTTTGCTTGAGCTTTCATCCTAAGTGGCTGAAAAAAAATCTTCTTTTTCTCCTTGTCCCATCTCTTCTTCTTCTTTAATTTGAGACACTCATACTTGATGTGGCCTTGCTTGCCACATTCATAACAAGTGACTTCGTTAGATTTCTCTCTTGATTAGGAGTTGTCTTCTTGAAGCCTTTTCTTTCTTTTCTTCTCTCGATCAACTCCTTTGTCCTCCTATAGAGCATTGTTAGCTCTTCTTCTTCCTTGTCACTTTCTTCATCACTTGAGGTGATCTCTACCTCCTTCTCTTTTGTTGAAGCTTTAAGAGCCATGGTTTTTCTCTCTTTCTCCAATTTGTCTCCTTGGCCTTTTAACTTCTTCATTTGTTAATCTTTTTATAAGGCTAACTCATGAGTTAAGAGTTTGCCTATCAACACATCGATTGGAACCTTTCCAATCTCCGAATTGGACTATTGTACGTTGTAAGCTCCAGCACCAAATTTATCTAGAGGAAGAGTTTTAAGGATTTTTATGTTTACCTTATAGATAGTGAGAGCTCTTCCAAATTTCTTCATGTTGGTGATAATGAACAAGAGCCTATTTGTCATTTCTATGATGCTCTCATTGTCCTTCATCATGAAGAGTTCCCATTCGGTGACATAAATCTGTAAACAGCTTCATTTGACTAGTGTTGTGTCTTCATGATAGTTCTCTATAGTCTTTTAAATGGCATGAGCTGTTTGACAATGTTGCACTCTTCCAATCTCTTCTTTAGAGAGCAAGCTTAGAAGAATGGTCATTGCTCTCTTATTCTTACCATTTGATTTTTGGTAAGCTTTAACCTATTCTTCCCTTGGGATTAATTGTTCATTGCCATCCACAACTCTGATGGGTGACTTCCATTCCTTGATGACCACATCCCAAAGGTCCACCACATTTATGTCAAGATAAATCTACATCCTATACTTCAAATGAGTATAGTCTGTTCCATCAAAGTAAAGCTTAAGTTGTGAGTGGATTCCCTCTTGTGCCATGATCTTTGTTCACCCAATAAAGGTTTGATTGTGAAATTAGGCTCTGATACCACTTGTTGGCCCTAGGCACCAAGAAAATAGGGGGTTGAATTGGTGTATAAAAATTAAAATTGAAAGAGATAAGAGAAATGAATGAGAAAGAAACACATAATTTATAATGGTTCGGGTATAAACAACCCTACGTCCACTCCCCAATTCTTAGAAATTGGGTGTTCCATTATCTTTCAAAGGTGTTTTCATGCTTACACCAAACTTTCACACTTGTGTTTTGAAGACTCACACAACAACCTATACACTTGTGTTTTAAGGCTTACACAACAACCTCTCTTAGTATTTTGAAAGGTTCACACTATAACCTATTACAATTGGTGTTTATGCTCACACCCAACAATGACTTGAAGAATAGAAAAGAGTGAGTAGCAAAATTGCAAGAGTTTGGGTACAACGTTATTAATTCTCTTGCATTTACATCTATTTGGTGAGGTATTTATAGCCTCTACCCGCCAAAGAGACGTTGCAATAAAACTGGTACAAAATCATCAAAGTGTGTTAGACAGATTTTCGTATTAAATGCTTGACAGTCTTGATTCGTGGTCCCTACAACTCATTCGTAGTTATGAATTCCAAATTCCATAAGGAAAACCCGGTTTGTGTCTAACAGCTAGTCCATGTGGTAGCTTTTGATTAGTTCATTAGGAAACTATAGTCATTGCCTTTTACCTGCTCTCAAAAGTAGCGGTCGTGATTTATCTTGTACAGGGTGTGACTTTGGATGCGAATTCCTCTGCCAAAAGTGTTCATATTCTTCTTTTGAGTTCACGATCGCTACCAATAAGTTTTCACTGCAATTTTTGACTTCTAATGGTTACCTGGGACACTTGTCAAACTATGACTATAGACTTGATTACGTCTTGAGTTACTTTGAAATTCGCGATCGTGATTGAGGCAAGCCTTACACTGCGAATTTGTCTGTAACTTTTGGAGTTCTTCTTTTAGATGAGTCATGACCGAGAATGACTCAGCGATTCATCTATCTAAGTTCCTAACAAGTCTTCCCATGGATCGCGGTCGCGAATCTTAGATTGCGATCGCGATTTAGAACTCACTTTACATTCTTTAAAGACTAAAATCTCTATTCAACTTCTAACTTAAAGACTAACAAAAAAAACTGCAAAACAACACTAAATTGAAACATTAGAATTGATCAATACCTTTTGTTAAGATCAAAAGAGGTCCAAGACTTAAGGTTAACTACCCTAGTCCAACACAATTAATGCAGAATCTGCCTAATATGACTTGGAGATTGAATGAGCTTCATAGTGTAACGTCTCTTTGGTGGGTATGAATTATAAATACTTCACCAAACAGATGTAAATGCAAGAGAATTCATTAACTTGTAACAAAACTCTTGCAAATTTACTACTCATTCTTTCTATTCTTTAAGTGCTTGTTTGGTGTGAGCATAAACACCAATTGTAATAGGTTTCAGTGCGAGCTTGTAAAAATACTTAAGAAAGGTTTTAGTGTGAGCCTGTGAAAATAATTAAGAGAGCTTTTAGTGTTAGCCTTAGAAAACACTTGTAAGAAAGGTTGTTGTGTGAGCCTTGAAAACACAAAGTGTAAAAGTTAGGTGTGAGCTTGGAAACACCATTTTGAGTGAGCAAAACACCCAATTGTAGAGAATTAAGGAGTGGACGTAAGGTTGATTAATACCCAAACCACTATAAATCTTTGTGTCTTCTTTCTACTGCTAAGGGAGGAGCTGTCTTCCGAGGGTGCCCCATATAATTCTTGGATGATCAATGCACTCATGGGAAGCCTCCTTTCATTTGATGTGGCTATCCGTGCATTTCCCTGTTATGTACCAGATAAGGGGACCACCCTACAACACACAAGTTAAGGTACCACTGCTCAGGTGATCGAGAGATCTATTGCCCCTACTTTTATGTCCTATTATAGCTCAAGGTTGCAAACAAGCTTATGGATTCGCTTTGAAAGGTGTAGAGCCTATGGTGGTAGGCCACTTGGCCTATACTTCGGACAACCTAGTAGAGTCTTATATGGCTTCGTTGACTAGGTCGATGATGTCTTTGCAAATCACCTAATTTGTATATGCCTTTAAACCACCTAAGACCACTCATGTAAGTACTTTGTCACTTTGCGTTTTATTATAACTTGATTATATTGTCAATCGTACTTTTGATGGCATTTCTCTTTCCCTTCTTATATATTCCTTGCATCTAGGTAAAGGTCATGGTGGACATGATTGCAACGTTGAAGAGGGTTGTGACGCAGTAGACGCGCGCTCTATGTAGGTTAGTGAAACATAAACAAAAGCTGCTTCAAACATTTTTTCTTCTTTTTCTTTCATTCTAGTGGAGTTTTATTTGATAAAATATTTGTACAATTGCACGGTTTATGGGCAATTTGAAAGGCCTACATTTGGATGCTTAATTTGGATATGTTAAGGTAAACTAAGAAGAAATTGCCTCCATTTATGATCGAACTTTGTCATCTAATACAGAAATATAATCTTCCTTCCTTGATTGTGCATCTCAAACATGTATTATTGTTGTTTTAACATGTATGCTTTATAAAACAAGTGCCTAGGCTATTTTTATCTCGAAAACCAAAGGGAGGTTATGCAATATGCTTTTAGAGAATGAGGGTTGCACAGCCCAGCTAGAGGGTTGTACATCCATGTCAAAGGGGTTGCACAACCTATGAGCCTGCCCCTCTGCTAATAAAAGGTCGTTCCCATCTTTTACCTTCCATTTGCTATCTTTAGCTTCCCAAACCATGTCAAGCACTTTTCTAAGGTCTCTCCTACCGCATATTGAGTGAAATCATTGATAGGATATTTTGAATCTTACTGCATTTGATTTTTAAACAAGTTGTTAAGGCAAAGGAGTGTTTATCTTTGTTTTAAGAATTCATTTATTAAATGGTTCTATTTTTATTGCAATGTGACTTGGATTCATATGGATTGGTGATTCAAGATTAAAATAAAAAGAGTAAGGGGTGCAAAAATAGAAGGGTTGTTGAGTTTAAGTCAGGGTATGCTTGAAGACAAGTATTATGCTAAGTGTTGAAAATTTGATGAGGCTTCAAAATATACATATTAGTTGTGATGAATTTTCTCTCATTTTATGCTTAATTTCTAAAATTTTATTTGAGTTTTGTATCAAAAATTAAATTTGATATTCCAAGTGTATTAGTGATAAATGAGGAGATTAAACATCAATTTATAAGAATTTTCAATTTTGGGACAAAAAGATTAATTCTAGTTTGGTAATTATTTTATTAAATTTTTGTGGAAATAACATTTGTTTTTACTACTTGATAACTAGTGCACTTACTAGGAGCATTTAAATTTCAGCTATCACATAATAACTGTTATTATTGGGAACTAATCATTGAGCATCCTTTTGTATAGAAAATCAGTGCGTACACATCCATTCTTTTGTCATAGACTTCTAGTGATATATTTTTCTATGGTAATGGCGGATTTGGATATTAGTCTTAAAAAAGGGGGGGAAAAATTAGTCCTTACATTTTATGCTAACTTCAAAATTTCCAATTTGATGATTTTTTTTTTTCTCTAAAGATTACTGATATAACTTTAAATTTCCAGCTTATTATCTCAAATCTTTTCATTTACATATTTATTCAAATCAATCTGCTATGTAATAATGTTACAACTGTTATACAAAGGCCAGAAAATATAAGTTTAATTCAAATCAAGATACTGCATTTGCATTGCAGTCTATCGATCAGGTGGCACTAATCATCAGTTAAGATTGTGATCGATATGAATCAAATATATTACCCATATACAACATCTTCCAATCAAGCTTATTGATGAGTTAAGAAAGGATTGCAGAGTTTCAAGACTTACTTGATGAATGCCGCGTATAATTATATTTCTATAAACATTCTGTTTTGCCAAACAGGAGCTATGCATTTAGATACAACTGTAGATTCAGAAGACAATCCACAAAGTTTTGTCAGGCATAGATATGAACATGCTTTGCAATAAGGAGCTCAATGCTAGTTGTTTAATTTGTCTTATCTTCACTGATTTTTCATTCCGAGTCCTACTCTCACCTGCGGGAAATACTTCCCATAGACACTATGGTATAGTGATGTCGGCAATTCCTTACCTCTCCCATTCTCTTGATTACTAGCTTTGGAAGATCTGGAGGTATATCGTCATTGGGATGCAATTCCCTTAGAATATATAAGACACTCAAACCTTCACTAGTGAGATCTAACGAATTCTGAGTCAAGCACGAATTCTTCCATTGTCGCAAGAGATTTTAATTGACAGCCTAGAGATGAGATTGTTTTCTGGCACTCAGCAAATTTACTCGCAGCAAGGGCTAATTCTTTCTCCTGACAAAAAACAATTTCAATACCAATATGAGATTATAACTATGGTGGAGTAATTGAAACACACAATATGACATGATAACTATGGTGGAGTAATTGAAACACACAAATAGTTACTCATTTACTATTTAACAATTATGTTTGACAGAATTTCAAGATCAGTTTGCCAATCATGAGTACAATGATAAATATGCCCAACGAAAATCAATTTTAATGAATCCTGCAATGATTTTAATAAGTATTGTCTATGGATAAAAGGCACCTAGAAAGTTTTATTGGTTCTGGAACCATATTTTTCCATTTAGAAGCATGACTTGCTTTTGTTATCAGAATTACTTCTGAAAAGCATGGCTAAGGGAGGGGGAAAAAAAAAACAATTTGTTCTAACTTCCAGTACAGAGAATACATGTTAAACAAAGAACAAATTCCCAATAAAAATAAAACAGGCTAATTTGATTTCTCAAAATATTTGTGATATGAAGATTAAGTTTGATTGGATCGTAACAGGAACAAAGAAACTAGATTTATTGAATACAGAGAAATATGAATGGAGCAGCACAAAGCATAGCTTAAATGGTTAGTAAAGCTGCAATTAAACTGGATAAAGTAATATTTTTTTTGAAAAAAAAAAAAATCAACCTTTTCTCATTTTCATAGCTGTACTCAAAAGTTTAGAAATAGGCAGTCTTATCCAAAATTGATGAAACATGTGTCAGTTGTATCCAAATTCAAAATTCAAACTAAAAACTATTGTCATTTGCTAACATAGGTATTACATAATTATAATGCATAGTATAAAAGTACTTTTCAAATCCAAATCAACTTAAATTTAAAAAAAAAAAAAAGAAAAAAGTCATTATTTTTTTTTCAAAAAAAAATTAGTACTATCAATAAAAATATTTAAATTTTACAATTTTTTCCATTTTTTAAAAATTTTGAGCTGATTATCAGTTTTGCAAAAAGTGACTACTGTTTCAAAAAATAATATAAGCTATTAAGCTTTTCACCTTTACTTTTAAAATTGAAATAACAGACACGAGTTTGGCAAATTTTAGGCAAAACCGCCTATTTTGAAAGATTTTAAGTACAAAACATGAAAAGGTTTGGATTTTTTTATTTTTTAATAAGCCTTTTTCTTATAAAAACGAAAGATTTTTAGATGAGGTGATCATACACCAGCTAAGATACCTCGAATGAGAAAGCACACAAAAGGTGAATTCATAATTTTAGCCTCTAGAGCCCACATAAACTCCGTTATCCTCTAAAACATTGTATACAGTGAAAACTATTTTAAAAAAAAAAAAAAAGTAAGCTTTGAGGACTTCTAAAATTCTGTTAATCCTTTTAACTTTATCAACAATGGTCCTAGCCTCTGAAATAAGAAATGATTGTGCCAAAGTAATTGAAAGACCTAGATGGAGGCCAATCTCATTATTTCTTTAGAACTATGATAATACAAAATATTATCTTTCTAAAAGTTTTCTTTCCCAAAAAGTTCATGTCATGTATCTATCTATACTGCAAAGAAATTATAGAACAAATAACATGTTTCCCAACAGTTGATGAGCTCACAAAGTAAACTTCATGCGTATATTGCTACACTAATATCTCACTAACATCAATTGGGTAACAATTGTTACAAATAATAAAGTTTACGGCCAGAATTGATAAAATTAAAAGGTAACAATAAAATTGAAGAAAAGGAACAGTTAAGAATATTTTTTATGGATTATATCCCCTCTGAAAAGGTCAAATCATCAAAGAACCACAAAAATTTTGTATCACCAAAATCAATGTTTTAAAACTTTAAGCATATTGTTCAATGAGATCAGTGAATATATCAAGTCACATAGATCTTTGAGAATTATTATAAGAGGAATACCAATAAATGGTGAAAGTGCATTTAAGAAGTCTATTTGCCATTAATACATGCATGTTCACTCTAGAACAGAAAGAAAAGTTCTATAATGTGGCAGCATAACATACTAATGTCAGCATATAAAGAAAAAATTTCTAATGTGACAATGATATTTGTTTATTTGGAATAAGCATAGAATATTAAGCTTCTATTGAGTCTTAGGATATTTACCTGCTGTATCTTCAACTCCTCAACACACCTGCGCTGAGCCTCATGCTGGAGCTCAGCTTCACGGTTCCTTTCGGAAAGCGTATCCTCCAATTCCTGACACTTGGCTGAAATTTCAGCTGACAATAAACACTCCTTCTTAATCTCTTCACCTAATAAACTGACTTGAGAAAGCAAGGTTTTGATTTCTGTTTCAGCAGTTAGAAGTTGTGACTCAGCCACTTCTCTCTTTGCGCTGATGTCCTTTATTTCTTCCTCTTTTACTCGTTTTGCTTCCTTTTCAAGAGTTAACTGACCTTGCAGCTCAATCAAATTCACCTGTGCATCCTTTAGCTTATTTTGTGATATGTCAAGTTGCCCCTGGTACTCAGTAAAAGCCATTTGTGATTCAACTTTTTCTTCTTCTAATTTACCTAACATCTCTTCGAGTTTAGCAGTCTTATGAATCATGGCCTCAAGTTGAGCTTTCCATGGGATCTCATCATCATTGGATTGACCTGATAAAGGTCCTCTCTCAAGGTATGAACTTCCACTTTCTGTATCAGGCAAAGCTGCAAGTTTTTCCATTTCCAGAAAATCATCCATGAGATCAATTTCTATAGAAGGGATTATGAGTTTTTTTCCAAGCGCCTTCTGATTCTTGAATTGATGAGAACCATTGAAAAGAGAAGATGTCCATGAGTCAGAACAACTTGTCTCACATTCATTTATCTCCAACCCACTAAATTTGTGTGCATTACTTTCAGCTGCCAGTTCTGTCTCTCCACTATAAGACTGGCTGTCTGTGAAAGATTCAAAATAAATTGAACTGGCAGTCGAGGATTTATGATCATTGAGAGGGGATGCTTTCCAAGCAATGGTCTTTAGCCTACGACACTCCACTTCAAGTTTAGCAACCTTTTTTATGCTTTCCAAATGCAGTTTGCTGGCTGTTTCAGCAGCTTTGGTGCTAAGGTCCCGCTCCATAATCATAAGTTCTAGCTCCTCAGCTTGAGAAAGAAGCTCATGTTTAAGGAAAGAATTATCTTTCTCTGCTGCCTCAAGTTTTTGATGATGATCAGAATCAACTGATACTGTAATTGCAGTTTTAGCAGATTTAAGTTGAGTTTCGAGGTCAACAAGCTTGATCTCAAGCTCAGATTTCATAGACTCCCATTCAAGAGTTTTCATGGCAAGAGCTTCATCAATCCTTTGCTCCTGTTCTGCTCTACTTTGCCGTAGTTGTCTCACACATTCCTTAAGTGCTGCATCCAGATGTTTAACTCTATCTTCGAGTCCAGAGTTCTTTTTTCTAGCAGCCTCAAGTTGTTGCTTTAAAGACAACAAATCTTTTTCAGCTTTCTCCCACCCTAGCATTCAAGAAGTAAAGCTAATTACTCTCTTACAAGGGAAAACTTATTAACATTCTAGCTAGGATGAAGAAAGATGACATAAAATAAAAAGGCAGATGCATATATATTTGCAACTTTCAAGACAGGTACCTGATGCAATAAATGGGAAAAAAATAAATAAAAATAATATAAAAATAAAAGATATCATTTCATGCACAAAGAATCCTCTTGTTAAGAATATCCACCAGCAAATGGAACACATACGAGAAATATTTTTAGCACACAAATGAAAATTCTTTTCCCACACAGATACAATTAACTCCACTCAACTTGGTCTACCAAACTGATTAATGTTGGTTATATGAATGATTTCCTACATTATTTTCTGCTTGCAGAACTTGCATGTGTCAATGCTTATGTCAAATAATATGAATATCAGTTCCCCATCAAACATCATAAGTAAGTCACTTAAAAGTAATCAATGTTAGAACAGAGGTATTATTGCAATATGCTGTCAAGTGATTATCATCATTATATGGTAAATAAGAACAAAATCAATACATTAAAGCAATCAACATAAGAACAGAGGCATTGTTGCAATATGCTGTCAAGTCACCATCATTATTACATGATAAGTATGAACAAAATCAATCCACCATGCTAAGGAAGGAGAATTTAGTTGCCAAAAATTGTCAATTCTCACCAATTGCCTTTACCATGTATTTTCCAGTTTATAATTTCTTTGTGCAAAATACCCAAAAAATTTTATAGTTGCAAGTCTTTTTCAATTATATTCCAAGACTATTGTTCTTATCAATAAAATGTAATAAGTTTCGATTACTTGCAATGCTATCCTCGGGTCATATTCCAGTCACTTGGGAGCCATAATTTGCCTACGTGGCTAGAAAATTTATATATTTTTAAATTAGAAATCAGCTCTACTTCAAGAAATCACATTTTCTCTTATTCTCATGCACGCAAATTTTCCTCTTCCAAGTAACCGGAATGGGGCCTGAGGATAACATTGCAGGTGAATAAAAAATAATGCATTTTATTGATAAGTAAAAAAAAAAAAAAACATCGCGGTAGAATTGAAAAAGGTGCATAACAATAGCAATTTTATTTGGTAATTTGTTCAATTTCTTTTATATTTAAGTCAAATACTAGCCTAATTTTGCATTTTCTGTGTGCGATTTTGCACTGAAGTAAAAAGGACGGAAACCAAAGGAATATATACCTGCGACTGCTTCTTCGGAAACTTTAGCATGCTGCTTTACCAAGTCTTCCTTAGCACTGATGCTCAGAAGAGCAGCAGCTAATTTTTCTGTTAAAGTCTTTACATCGTCAGTAATTTCTTCCTCAGGTACTGCTTTAGAAGTGACTTCTGGTGACTGAGGATTATGAGTTGGATATGCCGTTGACAAAAACAGAAAAAATAAATAAGAATTCTTGTACCCACATTAATCAGTAGAATATGCACTGCCCAAAACACAATTTTGTCATACATACTCTTTGGGTTTGCACCCATATTTGGCCAATCCTGAAATAAGATATTACCAATATACAATCCATTTGTTGTGGGGAAATTATTTTATCTAGAGAAATTTCCCAGTTATGTAACAGTTCATTTCCAGTTTATATTTTTATTATTTTTTTTTTACAATGCATCTTTCCAAGATTAATAATATACTCCTAATTCTTATAGCCGTTATTTTTCTTCCATTTGTCTTTTAGACCTTCTCATATCTAGTTTTTGGTATTCTTTATTGGTAATAATTATTGCTAATCTCAGAACAAACATGGATGTTATTATTGAGTCTGTTTGATCTTCAAAAAGGCATCTTAATTTCAAAGTCAAATTATAGGCATAATTTGCACAAATTAATAATTGTATTGCTCTACCTTGAATTTTTGAATGTGTCAAGACACCATATACACCATATATATCTAGCAAAGTAAAAGCTTAGACATATGTCTCTTTTCGAGTTGAGGATTTAGTGAAATGTTGGTTCATTCATCTATTGTTTTTCATTTAATAGTTCAAGCAGGAATACTAAAATCCCTTATATCCTTTGCCTGTTCTTCTTAAAATTAAGAAGGTTTTGTTTAGTAAAATTTACAATCCAAGAGAGAATCAAAGAAATTCTGACAAGGGATTTAAATTTTAATACTATTTGTTTAGTTAACATCAAATATATAAACAATCGGTTTTTGTTCTTTCAAACAACATAGATTTAAACTCTGACAGTACCAAAATGTAGCGAGCATGAAATCAAACACAGTATAACAATAAACATCTCTGGTATAGATTGTGATTATCTGATGAATAATCTGAAGTCTCGATCACTACCTAATAAACATGGAATTTTCAGAACAGGATGACATTATTGGAAAAAAATTAAGAGTGCAAAATCTAAATAGCTGCATACTTTCTTGTTTTTCTCTTCAAGTATAATCAGAGATGTTATAATTAGCATACCCATTGAATGTCAACTAGTATAAGATCAAACCTCCAAGAATACCTCGATTGATAAGCTCAGTTTTCACAACTACTCAAGGTATTTAACAAATTAATAATCTCGCCCTTCCAAAACATTTAGAAACCAGCATTTGGACAGAGTAGCAGAAAGGAAAAAGGTTTGCAGTCTCCTATGCATTGATCTGTAATTACAGACTTCAAGAGAGAGTTGAGAAAAGTATAGAAAAGATTGGTAGTCCACAATGCGAAACAAGTGGTAAAAAAATATTGTAAAAGTGAATAGAAAAATAAGTTTGACAATAACCGAATTTAGTTTAGTGAATTAATAAACACCAAAATAAGCTTTCTGTCTCTCTCTTCAACACAAAGGAAGGCTCATTGAAAAGTTTTAGGAAATTGAACTGGCAGTCATGGATTTTGGTAAAAGAAAATTCAAAGAGAAGCAGCAGATGAACATGTTTACCAAATACAAAGAAACAAATTGAATCCAACTAACCTGATCATCGGAGAATCTTTCAGAATGAGATGAAAAAGATCCTGAACTGTCAGTTTCGCCAGGACTTTTCTCTGAGGACTTCCTTCTCCATAACCAGCTTCGACGGTCCATTTCCAATTCAACCACAGCATTATCTTCCCATTTCAACAAATTCAGATGTGTGAAAACTAGTGACGAACTAAAAGGAGTCGAGTCCAATTCTTGCAAAACAAATATATTAGAAAACGATTTTCTGGTAAGCCATTGCCTTCGCTTGGAATTCACTCACTCCCAATTGTTTAAGTTATAACCTTATTACTATTTTAAGCACCGACCTTATTAATATTTTAAGCATCGCCCAATAAATAAATACCTTCTCTCAATTTTAATTTTCTTTTCTTTTTTAAGAAAAAGAAGGAAAAAAAGAACAAGCTTTTTCAGCTTGATTATCGGAAGCCTCTGTCGGGCTGGGTGTCCTTGCCAATCTTCCTGCATATTTTCGGACCCTTCTACAACAGAAATTCTTTGAGATGGTGACCTATTTTCCTGCTCAACTATCAGTCCAATTCGGCTTAGGGGTGTTTATTTTTAGTTTTAGAGAAATTTTTTATTTTTAAATTTGTAAAAAGTACAAAATATCTATTTCGGTAATAGAATACTGAGAGTGAATAAGTTATCTAACAGCTCCAATTTAAAAATATATTTTTATGTTATTTTTTATTAATTATTCAACTTTATAAATAAAAAATAAATATATGTTAATTTTGTATATTCTCTAATATAGTATTGTTTTAATATTACTTTTATTTAATAATAATAAATTATTTAATTTTATTACAATTACTTAATAGATTTTTTTAGTCATGAATATTAATATAAGATATTTATCTCATATGAAGACTTTTTTTGATATAAGGTGTCTTGAGATTTATGAAAAAAGTGAAAGATGCAAATTTCAATATGAAAAGGAATTGTGTAATAGAAAATGAGTTATATAAATTTTTAATAATTAAGAAAGATGGATTATAAAAATTAAAAAGGTAGAAAAAAAAAAGGAGTTGTGGAAAGAAAATTTTAAATAAGAAGGGATTGTGAAAAAAAAAGAAAAGGAAAAATAAAATGAGAGATTGTTAATTGAATTTTCCAATTCTTTAAGATGGTGACCAAATTCCCCATTCAACTATTGGTCCGATTTTGCTTAGGAATGTCTATTTTTCCTTTTCTAGGATTTTTTTTTATTTTTTTAAAGTTGTAAAATATTAATTTGATTAACATAAGATAGAATTAGCAACTCATAGTGTATCTAATAGTTACAATTTAAAAAAGTATTTTTATATTACTTTTCATCAGCAGTTATAGTTTTATAAATGAAAAGATAAATATATTATTTTTTTATATTAGCTCTAATATAGTGTTTTGTTTTATTATTTTTATTTAATAATAATAAATTATTTATTATTTAATTTTTATTACTATTAATTATATTTGATATATTGTTTAACTTTTTTAATAAAATTTCTATTATATACATAATTAATATTTAATATAATTATTATTAAAGATTTAATTCATAAATTTTTTAGAATTATTTAATGGATAGTTATATATTATTTTTTAAAAAAAAATCTAAAATATGAAATTTATTTATTTAATTTTTTTAAAATTTGTCTATATTAGTAATTATATTTATAAATGAAAATTATCAAGAATAATTTATCAAACACTTAATATCATTTCGTAACAATTATCAGTTACCAGCAACCAACAATAAATAAACCAAATAGGCCATTAGAGTATTTAATAACTCAAGTTATTATTTAGAATTAATATTTGTTATTTTTAATATACTCAATAATGTAATATAAGCACAATTTAAAAATTTTAATTAAGTAAAATTCATTTAAAATAGTAAATTAAAATAATTATCTTGAAATTTCTATTTAAAATGTTAAGTTATTATTTTTAATATTTTTAATAAAATGACTTTTATGTCCTTAATACATCTTTGAATTATCATTAACAAATGCAAAATTTTTTTATTTCATTTTGTGCCCTTACCCTCAAATTATTATTGATTCTATATTCTTCTTTTTATATATTTATAAGAAAAAGTATTTTCATTATTTGATTATTGTTTTTAAATTTTAAATTTTAAATTTTAAATTTTTTAATTAATTTTAAATATATATTTCATAGCTAAATCTTAAAAATTAATACTACAAAGCTAAACATATTCAATTAAAAATTTTAGTTATTTTATGTACCGTCCAATAATTAAATGCTTTCTCTCGATTTTAATTTTTTTTAAAAAAAGGGAAAAAAATGGAGCAAGCCTTTTCAGCTTAATTATCCGGAGCCGCTATAAGGTTGGGTCTCCTAGCAGATCTTCCTGCATATTTTCAACCCTTTTTACAACAAAAATTTTTTGGATAAATTATACAGTGACTTATTTAATGATGTCGTTAAATAACGTAATATAATCTAATAATGAAAATAATTTTTCATCCAATTCAATTGTATTTAATCTTATTTAATCTAATAATAAATAATAATTTTATCTAATTCAATGATAAATTATTAATTACGACATTATAATCACATTATAGTGAAATAATCTAGACATTATACTGTAATAATCTAGACATTATAGTTTCACCAATTCTTTGGGACTGTGACCAATTTTCCTGCTCAATTATCGGTCTAATTTGGCTTATGAATGTTTATTTTTCCTTTTCCAGGATTTTTTGTAAAAATTGCAAAATATTTATTCGGTTAATACACAAAGTTGGTAGATACAGTTACAATTTAATTTAAAATAGTATCTTCGTATTACTTTTTATCAATAATTTCACTTTCATAATAAAAGATAAATATATCATTATTTTTTATATTAACTCTTTTTTTATCATTTTTATTTAATAATTACAAATTATTTATTAATTAATTATTTAATTTTTATTATCATTACTTATATTTAATATATTACGATAAAACAATAGAAGTTTGACGATGTAAGCAATGCATTGATAAATATATTTAATATATTACGATCTAACTATGAGATGTGACAAGTATACGTCACAAGTCAAAACCTATAGGAAAAAGTGCTCCAAACTAGAAGATGAGTACAAGTTTTTAAATGAGCTTGTAAATGAATTAAGGGCTTCTAATGAACAACTTACGAAATGTGTTTAAAATTTATCAACATCATCTTCTTTCGTAGCCTCACTTATAAAGGAGAATGACTCTCTTAAAGGGATAAGTCATTGAGCTTAGAAGCTTAATCTCCAAATTCCATAAAGGAAAAGAGGCTTTAGACATTTTTATTGTGTCACAAAGACCACCTTTAATTAGGTATGGTCTAGGTTTTAATGGAGCTTCATCATCTTCTACAACTACATTTATTAGAGCTTCACAACCTCAAACCTCAAGTTTTGAGGTGATTGGGAAGAAAAGTGCTCCTAGCACTAAGCCTCCTAAGCCTAAGGGCAAAGGGAAGGCTCCCCAAGGCTCTATAGCTAAGACTCAAAGAGCCAATCATGCTTATATGTATAACAAAAGGCATAATCATCCTCATAGAAAACCCTATACCCCTACTCATCATATGTGTCCATGCATGCATTCACATGATCATGGTATGAGAAAGTTTCCTACTCATACTAAATTAATGCATAGGAGAAAGACTAACAAGTCTAATCTCCAATGCCACTATTACATGAAATATGGGCATGTCAATATACATTGCTTTATTAGGAAGGCTCACCTCAAGTTAGAGGATCATTCATAATCCAATTATGGTTTTTACTCACCTTATGATGTGACCAACCTTTATGGTAGGTTTGGTTCTCTCTCTAGGACTTCCTTAAAGGGTTGAGATCTAGAATTTGATACATACATGGTTACAAGTATGCCAAAATGATTATGAATGCTTGGTGCATGATCCATGCAAGTGGACCTAGTGTTTATACATATTTTCCTTATATGGCAGCCTGAGCTTGCTACATGGTCATAACAATAACTCTCGATATACTTATCCAAATGGCTTGATTCTTTTTTTCAAACAAACTAGACATATAATGGGATAACATATTCAAATTTCAGGCTAATACCATATACACATAAAATTTGGTGAATTTTTAGATTCTGCCCTGTTGCAATGTCATCTCAGTCTGAGTAGGTCTTACATTCTTGGGCATATCTCAAATTGTACTAAGCCAATTGCAATAATATTCTTCCACCAGTTACAAACATATAAATGAACATTTTTCATGTTTTACTCATTATCTAGTTCAGTCTATATGGTCACCAAAACAAAAGACCAACTCGGGGTAAGTAGGTTCATAACATGTTGACAACTAGTCATGATAAAGGGATAATATCTTAGCAACCATGTTGGATTTGGCAACAATATTTCACAGGTATATAGATCAGACATAAATATACAACTTTCAAGTTTGGACCATCATCAAATGCTAAGTTTATGGTCATCGAATTCTTGGAAAACCGAATTAAAAGAAAGGTGGCGTGTTATCTGGATACAGAATCAATCCCAATCAATGAGCCATATCTCTTTCCACACAGCAAATTAATCAAAACCGCTTAACAAGTATTTAGAGGGAATATAACCCTACAAGTTTCATGTTTTTCACTCTGTCAAAATCAAAATATAAAGTCATCAAAATATAGCAAAACAGAAGACTGAGATCATCTCAGTTCGTTTTTGAACCAGTCCTGATGAAGGAGCCATATCTCTTCACACACACAGAATCAAGTAAAACTGTTTCATAAGCATTTATATGAGACATAAGGCTACAACTTTCATGTTTTGTACTTTCCCAATTCCTCTTCTAGGGTTATGAAATCGTGGGTGAAAAATTCTGCTCTAACAGCAAAATCAACAGAATCAGCTCTTGTTCTCTTAGTTTATAACTTCCATCCAAGAGCTCTACTTCAATTACTCCATAATTCTCACTAACCATGCATGATTAACATGTCATGAGAGGTTAATTTCAGTTGAGAAGAAGATAAATTACTTACCTATTGTCCCAAAATTGGAAAACCTTAGGCAACCCACACTTCTTCCTTTCCTTCTTCTTATTCTTATTCCTTTCTTCCTTTCTTTCTTTCTTCCTTAACTCTCTCTCTCTCTCTTTCATCTAGTGTATTTGGACCTTATCTCCTCTCTTACTAGCCCATAATGGTGGATAATTATA
>CATIWR010067507.1:0-21670 GCA_949677035.1 Omphalea diandra | reverse complement strand
AGTTTTGCTTTTAGTCCATTTTCTTCATTCCTTCATCACCTTCATCCATTCTCTAATTTCTAGATGCTCTTTATACTTTTAGATGAGCTCTCAAACACCATTATTTATGATGCTATAATAAGCACACAACATGAAATAATTTGTCATATAACTATGCAAATATATTGGTCACCTTTTTCTTTCTACTTCATATTTTCATTATTCTAGTTTGTTGAATTAATTTATTTTAGTTTTTAATTAGTTAATTAAATCACTTAAATTTATCGGTTAAATAATAGAGAAAGAGCTAACACTAGTACTTTTAGTCTTTAAGGGATCGACACTCGATACTCCTACGTTATATGATACTCGATAGGTGCACTTGCCTGTATATTTTTAGGTGTTGGCCTCGGATCGTATCAGCCTTGAAACACAAAGTGTAAAGTTTCGTGTGAGCTTGAGAAACATCATTTAGTGATAATGAAATACCCAATTATAAGAATTGGGGAGTGGATGTAGAGTTTGTTTACATCTAAACAATTATAAAATCTTATGTCTTCTACTCCTCTCCTAGTTCTTCTATTTCCTTCTCAATAAACCTTCCCTCTAAATTTTTAAATTTTCCACAAATTCCACCCCTTTTCTTCATGCTCAAGAACCAATAAGTGGTATCAAAGCCTAGTCTCAATCAAATCCTTAATTAGTGAGAAATGATCAATGGCATAAGAAAGACTCCACACTCACCTAAAGCCCTACTTTGATGGAACCTATTATACTCATTGGAAGTATAGAATAGAGATCTATTTGGATAGCAATGTGAAGCATCTTTGGGACATAGTAGTGAAAGAATGGAAGCCTCCTACAAAAGTGGTTGATGGAAGTGAAGAGTTGATCCAAAGGGAAGAATGGATGAAAGCTCATAGAAGATCAAATAGGAAGAATAAGAGGGCAATGACCATTCTTTTTAGCTCTTTATCAATAGAGGAGATTGGAAGAGTGCAACATTGCCTTACTACCCATGGGATATGGAAGGCATTAGAGAACTATCATGAAGGCACTATATTGGTGAAACTAAGCAAGCTAAAAATGTATGTGACAAAGTGGGAGCTCTTCATGATGAAGGATAACGAAAGCATCACTGACATGACCAATAGACTCCTTTCCATCTCATCAATATAAAGACATTCAATAGAATTCTCACCAATCATGAGGTAAACACCAAAATTCTTAAATTTTTACCTCTTGAAAAATTTGGTGCCAGAGTTTGTAGTATTCAAGAATCCAATCTACAAATTAGGAAAGTGCAAACTGATGTCCTCATTGGCAAGTTTCTCACTCATGAGCTAACCTTGAAGAAGGATGAGGACATGAAGAAATTGAAAAGGTAGGAAGACAAAAATGAAAAACTGAAAAGAAGACCTTTGCTCTCAAATCCTCAATCAAAGATAAGGAGGTTGAAGCTACCTCAAATGAGAGTGATGAAAGTGAGAAGGAGGAAAAAGAACTAACCATGCTTTTATGAAGGACCAAGGACCTCATAAGGAGAAGGAGGGATAGGAGGAACTTCAAAAAGGCATCTTCTAACTTCAAAGAAAAGAAAATTGAAGTGACCTGTTATGAATGTAGAGAGCAAGGTCACATTAAATATCTTTGTCCTAAGCTCAAGAAGAAGAAGAAATGGGACAAAGAGAAGAAAAAGAGCTTCAAAGCCACACGGAATGACAATTCTAGTGAGGAAGATGAAGATGAATAAGTGTCCAATCTTTACTTTATGGCTCAAGAGGACTACTCAAATGAGGTAAGTAATTCTCCACACTTGTGATGATTATGATGCATTTGATGATGTGGATGATGAGCTTCTTGAAACTTTTACTTTGAGATGTGATCAATATAAATCACAAATGAAAACTTACAAGAAAAAATGTTTAAAACTAGAGGATGAATTGAAATCCTTAAATGATCTTATAAGTAAATTGATGACTTCTAATAAAGAACTCAAAAAGTCTTTAGAAAGACTCTCTAAGCCTCCACCCTCTCTTAACTCTTTGAGAAAGGAAAATGATTCTTTAAAAGGTGAAGTTATTAAACTTAGAAATTTCATCTCTAAATTTCTCAAAGGAAAGGAAGCTTTGGATACACTTATTGCATCTCAAAGTCCTCCTTTAGTAACACATGGTGTAGGCATCAATGGAGCCTTTTCATCTACTTCATCTCTCACCACATTCATTAAAGCATCAACGCCTTAAATTTCAAGTATTGAGGTCATTGGGAAGAAAGGTGCTCCTAGCACTAAGCCACTTATACCTAAAGGCAAAGGAAAGGCTCCCTAAGGCTCAAAAGCTAAGGTTCAAAGAGTTAATTATGCATACATTTATAACAAGAAGCATGCTTAATCATATACACAGAGAAAATTCTCTTCTAGTCCTCATCATTCATGCACCCTCACCACCAAAGTATGAGAAGGTCTCCTTCTCATACCAAAGTTGTGCAGAGGAGAAAGACTCATAAGTCTAAACTCTAATGTCACTATTGCATGAAGTATGGTCACATAAACATATTTTTGTTACATTAGGAAGGCACACCTCAAATTAAAAGATCCTTCTAGGCCTAATCCCCAAGAACGCAAGTTTGTTTAGGTACCTAAATAAAGGTAATTTGTTTTTGTTTTATAGGAATGTTTGGAAGCCACCATTGAAGATAATGATTAGCATGTTGATAATGGTTGCTCAAAGCATATGACCAGAAGAATGAAGTTATTCATAGCCATTAAAGAGAACGATGGTGGTAATGTTACTTTTCAAAATAATGCCAAGGGTAAGGTAATTGGCATTAGAATAATTAGTAAGAAAAGTTGCTCCTTTATTGATAATGTCCTTTTAGTTGAAGATTTGCAACATAATTTGTTAAGTGTAAGTCAATTATGTGACAAAGGTAATAAAGTCACCTTTGACCTTAGAGAATGTCGAGTTACCACCTTGGTGGATAAGAAGGTAGTCTTTAAGGGTGAAAGGGGAGGCAATACCTACTTAATTTACTTAAACAATTTGGCTAACTAAACCTTTAAGTGTCTTGTTTCCATTAGCAATAAAGCTTGGCTTTAGCATAAAACACTTGGTCATGATAGCATAGAGCTTCTACAAAGTCTATCAAAAGAAGAACTAGTGGAGGTTCTTCCTAAGTTTAAGTTCATAAAGGATAAGACTTATGAACCTTGACAAATAGGGAAGCAATACCAAACTTCCTTCAAAGTAAAAAATGTTATACGTACTTCTAAACCTCTTCAACTTATCCATATGGACTTAATTAGACCCATTAGGAATGTTAGTCTACGTGGAAAGCATTATGAATTTGTCCTAGTTGATGACTACTCTAGTTTCACTTGGGTGTCCTTTCTTACTCATAAGAATGACACTTTTTATGCTTTCAAAAGTTTTGCCAAAAGATTTCAAAATGAAAAAGGTTACTTTATTTTTTCTATTGGAAGTGACCATGGAAAATAATTTCAAATTGAGTCTTTTGAAAATCATTGTTTAGGGAATAGGATTTCTCACAGCTTTTATGCTCCTAGAACACCATAACAAAATGGATTTGTAAAAAGGAAAAATAGGACATTGGTAGAGATGGCTAGAACCATGCTCAATGAGTATTCATAGCCTAATTACTTTTGGGCCAAAGCCATCAATACCTCTTATTATATTGCAAATTATGTTTTTAAAGACCCATTCTAAATAAAACTTTTTATAAGTTATGGAATGGTAGAAAACCTAAGCTTTTATACCATAGAGTTTTTAGGTATAAATGCTACATTCTTAATATCAAGGACAATCTTGGAAATTTTGCTTTAAAAACTAATGATGGCATCTTTCTTGGCTACTCCATCTCTAGCAAAGCCTGTAGGGCATTTAATAAAAGTACTATGGTTGTTAAAGAGTCTATGAATATTGTATTTGATGAATCTAGTAAACTTGATCTTAGGAAAGGTTCTTTTATTGATAATCTTGTAGGTGACTTTAAAAAGTTAGAGCTTGATTCAACTCTAAAGGAAATAGTAATAGATCTTAAAGATAACAACCCATCACAAGAAGTTGAGGAATCTCAACCACAATAATAAGAAAACTAAGCTTAAGGATTACCCAGGGATTGGAGATTCTCCAAGTATCACTCTAAGGATTTTATCATTGAGGAGACATCCAAGGGAGTAAGAACTAAATCATAATTACATGCATTAGATGCTTCAGATAATAATCTTGCATTTGTTTCTCAATTTGAGTCAAAATCTATTGATAAAACTTTTGATGATAAGATTTGGGTGATTGTTATGCAAGAGGAATTTATCCAATTTTAGAGAAATAAAGTATGGGAACTTATTCCTAGGCCTAAGAAACACCCGATTGTGGGATGCAAATGAGTGTTTAGGAATGAGATAGATGAACAACGTTCTATCACTAAAAACAAAGCTAGATTGGTAGCAAAGCATTACAACCAAGAGGAAGACATTGATTATTATGAAACCTTTGCCCCCGTAGCTAGATTAGGGGCGATTAGAATTTTTTTAGCATATATCAAATGGATGTGAAGAGTGCATTTTTTCAGTGGTTTCACTAAGGAAGAAGTCTACATTGAACAACTTCTAAGTTTTGAGTCTTATCCTTTTCCAAATTTTTTTTAAATTAACTACTACCTTATATGGTTTAAAATAATTTCCAAAAGCTTGGTATGAAAGACTTAGTTCATTTCTTTTATAAAATGATTTTGAAAAAGGTAAGGTTGACACTCTTTTGTTTGTAAAAAGGCATAACAAAGATACATTCATTATATAAATATATGTTAATGACATTATATTTGGTGCTACCAATGAATCTCTTTGTGAAGATTTTGTTAAGTGTATGACTAGAGAATTTTAGATAAGTATGATGGATGAACTTAAGTTCTTCCATGATCTTTAAATCAAGCAAACCAAAGAGGGCATCTTCATCAACTAAGCCAACTACACAAATGATCTACTCAAGAGGTTTGGAATGGATGGATGCAAAGTAACAAAGACTCCAATGAGTACAACTATCAAGCTAGACAAAGATGAATAAGATAAGCCTATTAATGAAAAAAAGTATAGAGGTATGATTAGCTCTCTCATCTATCTTACAACATCTAGACCTGACATCATGTTTAATGTTTATTTATGTGCTACGTTTCAATCTTGCCCTAAAAAATCTCATTTGAATGTTATGAAATGAATTCTTAAATATTTTCATGGAATATTGCATTTAGGACTACAGTATCCTATGAATTCATCTTTTAGTCTTCTTGGATATTCGAATGCAAATTATACCTATAGTTTATTGGATATAAAGAGCACTTTTTGAAACTCATCAACTTATATGTGAATGTCTACTTTCATGCTTTTAGCAAGAAGCAAGTTTCAGTTGCTTTATCTACCATTGAAGCAGAATATGTGGCAGCGGGTTATTGTTGCACCTAAGTTCTTTAGATGAAACAACAACTAAAGGATTATGACAAATTTCTTGATCATATTTCCATCAAATGTGACAACACAAGTACAATAAATCTTTCAAAGAATCCCATCCAATATTCAAGAAGCAAGCACATAAACATTAAACATCATTTTCTTTGAGATCATGTCCAAAATGATAATGTGATGTTAGAACTTATTAACATTAATCACCAACTTGCAGACATTTTCACTAAGCCCTTTAAAGAAGAAAGGATGAACTTCATCAAAAGGGAACTATAATGCTAGATGGAAGCTCCCTAGGGTGAAAACTGATCTCACTTTGTATACTTTAGTCCTTTTTATCAATGTTGATTCATTGGTTTATATGATTGGCAATTGTTTGACAACTTTATGTGATGAATGCTTTGGATGTGTTAATTCATTTCATGGATGTGTTAATTCATTTCAATGGCTAATTGCTTAAATTAATCATTGTAACATTAATTTGATCACATATAGTACAAACCAATTCTTATTTCTTATTGACTTTAAAAGAGTTTTGTAATTTACGACCAATATTATCCATTCACCATCGCTATTTACAAGTCCAGCTCAAATTTTTTGATATCTGTCAATTTGTTGTCACAATTTTAGATTTCATAATTAGCGGTTGCAATAAGGCAGTAGTGACTACAAATTTATGTAACCACTAGGCATTGACTGATTTAACAATCAAACAGTGCCCACTCCTCATTTAATGCATTTGTTACCATTGTGTACTCACTTGTCTACCTATTGAAGCCATCTTCACACTCCTTTATTCCACTTTTACCATTCTCTTCATCAATCGTCATCTTTCTTCTCAATCTCTTTCAACTTCTCTCATTTTCAACTTTCATGGCACCCAACAAGCTTATTAGAGTAGAAAAGGGTAAGGTAATTGCCCAACCTTAAAGCTCTCCTCCCCATCATCTAATGAAAAGGATCACCAAAGAAGAAAAGGAGAGATTCAAAGCTAACTCAAACAAAATCATCTAACCAAACAAAAATTCATCTACCTTTCTTCTTGAGTCTCTTGGCATTAAGGATAAGATTCATGCCTTTCTTTCTAACCCTGGCTAGAATGAGTTCAAATTCAGAGATGAGACAGGATATGAAGAAGTAGTACAAGATTTTAAGTGCACAGTAACCTTGAGTTGAAGGGTTGAATCTAAAGCAGATGTGTATGGAATGGTTTTTATGATTTTTAGGGACCCTTATTTCATAACCTTTGCTCAACTCTCTTCTCATTTTAACCTTAAAATTAGAAATAACATTTCATTCATTATCTCTACACTTGACATCATTTATTCAAAATTTTGGTTTAAAATTTCTATCAAGACCAAACATGACCCTAAAACTTATTTAGCCAAATACATCAAAACCCTCACAAATTGGCTTTTCCATAGAATCATCATATTTTCCATCAATGTTAAGGGTGATGGAAATGAGAAAGTTTCATAGAAAGATCTAGCATTTCTTTTTTGCCTCACCAAGAACTAACCAATCTAAACAGGTAGATATCTTGTGGATCAATTCACTCACATGTGTACAAAACCAAAAAGCTAATTTCTCCTCTCCTCTCATATCACAGCCATTTACATGTTTGTGGGAGCCCTGAATAAGGAAAATGAAAAATTTCTCACTGAGAAATATCTCCCCTCCCAAAACTTCCTTAACGTCTCTTACTTGATCAAGTGCAATTTCATCCATCCTGACACATATGTGCACACCTTAGGATCTATTAAGGCTAAAAAGCAAGAAACTACTCTTGCTTCTGAGAGGTAACGACTAGTGATTGAGGAAGTTACCAAAGAACCCATCCCATCTCCTAAGCCAAAGCAAAGCCTAAATCAAAACCTTTTTCCATCTTTCTCTATTCATTCAACCAAAAATTAGATAAGGTGATATGAAAGCTCAAGAGAAGATTTCTTCTTATCTCTCACCTTCACAATGATTTAATAGATATTCAAGAGAAGATGGGTGTAGCTCCTTGTCATCTTCCTGACTTTGAGGAATTTAAAGATATCTAAAAGGAAGAAGAAGACCAATAAGAGAAAGAAGATGAGGCACAAGGAGGAGGAGAAGAAGAAATTGGAGATAATGATGACAATAATGACATATCTCCTACTTTCTAGTTTTATACTTAGGCTTTTAATCCTTTTCTATTTATGTTCTTTTCATTTCTTATGTTTGGCCTAAGTATGTGATCAAACATCTTTTATTTGTCTTGTATTCTCTACCTTGTTTAATATAATCTATGTTTAAAGTTTGTTCCCTCTATTGTTCCTCAATGCCATTTTTGTTTGCATAATTACCCTCTCATTTTTTATCTTGACAAACGAGTAGAGTACACTTGCATGTTATTAATTAAAGGAAAGTACAAATTAAGGTGGAGCATTTCAAGTGTAATTGCATTTCAACAAGTTTAAACTGTTTAGCATTTTTAACCATCTCAACTTCACATATATGCATTTTTTATCCCTTGCAAAATCAATCTAAATTGTCAAAATCAAAAAAGGGGAGATTGTTGGACTAAGTTGGTTAAACCTAAGTTGAAACTCTCTTTTGATCTTAATAATGTAGATTGATATGTTTTAACATTAATTTCAAGTATTGATTTTGCAGATTTCTAGATAGGTTTGCATTGAAAGTTATAGGGAAGTCTAAGTCTTAAAGATTGCAACTGGCATCCTAATTCACAGTCATGAATTAGGATATTGTGACTACTATCTTGCAAAAAGATGATCCAAGTAGAAACAGACGGATTCAGGGTGTATATCATGTTCACCATCGCAATAGCAAATTTTATGCTTGCATAGAGGGAATCAAGTTCTCAAGCAAAGTATGCCAAGTGTCCTAAGGAACTGTTGGAAGATTAAAATTTGCAAGCGTAAAATAGTGGTCAAGACTGTGAATTGTTGAAGCAACATTTTCATGACAAACAGAAGAATTCACGATGACAATCGTATCTAATGGAAGTAAAATTACAATCGTAAATTTCACTTCAGCTCGAGGGACATAAAGACTATTTTCTTGAAGAACCAATGAATGTGTGCAACGTGAACTAGTCATTAGATACAAATGGGATTCTCTACCACGAATCAAGCAAATTTGGAAAATTATCTGACAAGTATTTAATGTAAGATCTATCTAGTATAGTTGGGAGATTTAGACATAGTTTTGTATGTAACGTCTCTTTGGTGGTTGTTACCTATAAATACTCTACCAAATGGACTTGAATGCAAGAGAATAGCATTCAATATAGCAAAACTCTTACAATTTTGTTTCTCAATATTTATACATTCAATTTCTTATTTGTAAGTTATTGTCATTTGGTGTGAGCATTAAATACTATAGGGATTTGGGTTTGAGAGTTAGCCATTATTGTAAAACTTTTGTTTAGGTTAAGTGTGAGCCTAAGAAAATACTTGTGTGATTGTTGTGATCCTTGAAACAAAAAGTGTAAGGTAGTGTGTGAGCCTTGAAACACAAAATGTAAAAGTTTGGTGTGAGCTTGAGAAACACCATTTAGTGATAGTGAAATACCCAATTTGAAGAACTGGAGAGTGGATATAGCATTTGTTTATGCTTAAGCCACTATAAAATCTTATGTCTTATACTCTTCTCCTACTTCTTCTATTTTCTTATCAACAAACCTTCCTTCCAAATTTTTAAATTTTCCACCAATTCAAGGACCAACAAATGATTTTTAAATTTTTAAACCTTTCTTGGTGCTCAAGGACCAACAAATGATTTTTTTTTTTTTTGTTATGTTATTGTTCCATTCACATAGATCCCTCGATGATTTACACGAATTATAGGTGGCAATTTTTTACTCAATCCAAATTCGTCTAAAAATTTAATCTAAATCCAATGTGATCTTAAATTTTCAAGTCAAACTTGATCCGACATTAACTCAAACTACATATCAATATGAATTAACCAACACGCCCGTGGATTGACCAAAATGACTCAATCTAAATCATCAAAAAATTTTAAAATTTATTTAAAAATCAAAAAAATATTTTTTATTCAAAAAATTAAAATTATGAGTAATCTAAATAAATCCACCTAAAAAAGATGTGATCCGAAATTGACCGTTTCAAATTCAATGTGATTAAAAAATGACATGGCTCAAATCTTCTCGATGCAGTCCGTTTGCCACCTCTAATGCAAATGGAAAGATTTTCCGCGTAGATTTTGTCTAGTATGCACAAATGATTTTTGTGTTATACATATACTATTTATTTGCTTTATATAGATTTCCTAATAATCTGCACAGGTGATAGAGTTATCTATGTAGATCATTCAGAGTTATCTATGTATATCATTCTTTTGATCTATGCATATAATTCTTCAACTTGTTTTAAGTATCTAGTTGTCCTTTATATATAATTTTTTTTTTGTGCTTTATATATAATTTTTTTATCTTATTGTTTGTTTATTTTATTTAAAATATTAGATAATATTTTTGCTATTATTTATTCTATTTATTTTAATTTATTATGATTTGTGTTTTGTATATGTAAATATGTGAATATTATCATTGTTATTTTTTCATGTTTACGAATATTTTTATTGAGTATATGCTAACCTTTGTTTTGCAAATTGTGTATTTTGTTTTTTAATTTATATTTTTTATTTATTTAAAATTTATCTTAATCTATGGGTCTATATTATTATTTAGTCATTCTTTTTTACCTATATAATTAGTTATTCTTTCTCTTTTTCCTATTTACATTTATTATATACATAAAACATATTTATTTGTTATATCTGTTAGATAATATATTATGAATAATCTATAAATAATCAACAAAAATATGCATACAATAAATTACAGTTAAAAAGAGGCTGGACCAATATCAAGTGGTCTAACCTAGATGTGGGCATAAATAGGTAAAAACTGAAAAGTTAATCAAATCAAATCAGTTCAGTCAATTGATTCAATTTAAATATAATTTTGATCAATTGTAATATCTTTTTTTAAAAAATTTAATTTGGTACAGCTCATGTTTAGATTAAAAAAATTGTTGAACTGAACACTAATAGAATTTATTTAAAATTAAATCAAAATAGATTTACTTATATTAAATCAAATAAAAATAGTTCAATTCTATTTAAAATTCATAATTTATATTGAAAATATATAATAAACTATTATAATAAATTATTTATATTAAAATATATTATAAAACTATTATTTTTATTGAAAATATTGTAACATTTATTTTTAAAAAAATTTGATTCAAACCAAATTGAATTATTATTGAATTGAACCAAATTGGTATGGTTTAATTTAATTTATAAATTTATTTAATTTGGTTTGGTTAATATTTTTAATTTAATTATTAATTTTAATAAATTCAATTGATTTCAATTTGAATTGAATATTCATCCCTAATCTCAAGTGTCTAATATCTTTTTTAGGTCTTATCCAATTTTGAAAAAAAGATAATATAATTATTTTAATTAGTCAACTCAATTATAATCATAAACAAAATCTGCTACGATTGAATGACTCAAATGCACGATCCTAGACCTGTCCATGTTGAGTTGCTGAATTAAAATTGTGATCAGTCCAGACATGGCCTACCGAATAAGGAGAAGCCTACTTTGAATTTTCACAAGCTCATCTATGACAGTATCTAAATTAATCTCGTCATCAGTTATTGACTTGTCAACCAAACTAATGTTATTTAGCTTTTGAACTACCACTCAATTGAGGATCTCTCATCGAGTTTATAGTCATTTTACATCCTTCGGATAATTTTGATTGCCCAACACAGTAAGAATAGAAGGTTTCTAAAATAGAAAATGTAGTTATTACCCAAAAAAAAAACTCTTGGCAGAAAATTATTCAAAAAAAGAAAAAGACTAGAAAAACAGGTTTTAAGATTTTAAAAATGAAAACAAAATTGAAAAACCAAAACTAAAAAGTTAAAGACAAAAAATCTCATGCAAGAGAAACCTTGGCCTTCATAGGAGACAACACTCTTAGAGGGAGAGGACTGAACTACATTTATGATATTAAGAGTATGGCATTTCTACCATTACCTAATCATAAATGATGTTAATTTAATACTTTTCTATTGATAAATCAACCTTAAAAACAGATTATGGACACTACAAAATTCTGTTGGATTAATGTCAAAAATTTTCATCACTAATCTTGTCATTTTTGTTGCTAATAAGAATTAGTGACAGAATAGCAATGGAAAAAAATTCATTGATATTCAGCATATCGCTAATCCTTAGTGACGGAATGTTGAATCCATCATTATGCTTGTGATGGATCAACGACAGACTAATCCATTGCTAATTTGTTGCTAGCCATAGTGATCTAAATTTTTTTGTTGTCAAGGCTAGCTACGGATTAGAGATGGATTTTTAGAGTCAAAAAAAATTATCATAAATTCCATAGCAAATCTATCGTAATTTTGTAGCAAATCTATTGGAATATTTTTCTAAATTGTTCATCTACTGCCATTTACATAATATAACCTACGTATTATCAAAAATTAATATAAAAAAAGAAGACAATATATAAAAAATATTATATTCATTAAAAATAAAATAAAGTTATATTAGGTTTTGAGTAATAGTGTTCATATAAGATACATAAATATGAAAAAAAAAAATCATCTAGGTCATCATGTGCCTACACATAATCATCGCTCTTTGGAGATGAAGGTGCTACTAGGGGTAGTGATGGTACTAGAACGGGATGAGTTTGCTACCTTTAATCCCTCCTAGCAAACTGAAGATAAAACTCATAACAAATCTCCTCTCAGACCTCCTCCTGAAGTTGCATCCTAGTGTGCTCCTCCAAGTTTGGATTAGAAGCCATATGTGATGTGGCTGATGAAGAGCTAGTGCAAAAATGTGGATGAAGAGATGTCCCTTAGTAGCCTAAGCCCACTCTACTCTTATTGTGTCCTCTAATAGCCTCCAAATACAACTCAATGTTGATGTCTTGAGAGTTTGAGGAACCTCCTATATTTATGAGGTAGCTACAAAAATATCCCTCTCTACCGCATTCTAATAAATATTAATATGTATTATGAAATAATACTTTCTAATTTGTAATTGAATTTTATTAAAAAGGAGAAATAACTATTTTATAATTTAACTTACATCAGTATCCTGCTTTTTATTAATGAATTGATTATCTTTCTTCTTAATATGCATCCACTTGAACACCTCAAATTGTGTGGTTAGACGTTAGCCTAAAACAAATTTTTATTACTTTAGCCCCAACATTTTATTAAATAAAAACGAAGATAAGTAAATAAACTAACCAAATCGAATAAATGCTCAATGAATGATCTAGATCCAATTGTATGGTGAGAAGGACCATAGCCAACCCCAATAATCTTTGTAAGTCTATTGCTTGAAGTTGTACAAAATCGAGCTTCAAATTCGAGCGTAGATTATTGCTATCACCGCATATACCATATATCTTGAGAGATGCATTATAGTTTTTTACCACTTCATCTCCTGCCATATAAAATATTTGAATACCACCTAGCAACTATACATGCAATCTTAACCATGGAATCCACAATAGCATCCCAAAGAAAGTACTTTTGGTATACAAATAAATAAAATATCAACACATGAATACAAATTATATTAATAAAAAAAAATATAAATTGTACCTTGAACTCTTCCTAATAGAAATTTTTAATGTCCTCTAACACTATTTTCAAACATAATTTGTAGGGTCCAAACACTATCTAAAAATAGCCCAATATGGCTAGAACACCAATGAGATTGGAGTAAACTATATAAAAACAATGAAAAGTTATATATTATATAACGTATACATACACAACATACCTCATACCAATGACTTATAGCCTAGGTTAGTGGGAAGATGAAGGATTAAATGATGATGCAATGAAAGTATCAAAGGCAAGTGATGGTGTAGATTTAACCGATGGTGAAATAGGCATGAAATGTGAAGGTGATGATGCAGATGGCAGAGCCGAAGGTGATAGAGTGTGTTGATCAGATAGTGGTATATAAGGTGAAAAATAATGCTTGTTATGTCGGCGTCGTCCAATACCTCACCCTAATGCACTCTTACGATATCAATCATTCTCTTGCATCTTATGAAATATATATATATATATATATATATTCATAGACATTCACATAAATACATATATTGTATTGTAATACAAATATTATAATTTGAGTTTCATAAAACTACCTCTAATCATTATCGATGTTATGTAAATTAACATCATCATCTAACTCATCATGTTCTAATTTATTGTCCTCATTTTCATTCTCATCAATGTCAATAAATGAACCAGTCGGATCATTCAATCCAATTGTTTAAACATCCCACTAAAGGTCAATTTGATGAATATTTGTGTCATCATCTTAAAAAGATGCAACATTCACAATAAGAACTTCCACCATAGATCTAGCTTTAATTTTGCAAATAGCCCATTAATCATTCTTTTCCCATTTTAAGCTAGGATATGTGGCATAGTAGACTTGTGTCGCTTGCAAAGTGGGGACAAATGGTTCATACTTATTGAATTTCCTTTCATAGTTCACATTGACAAGTTTATATTGTTTGTCAACTATCATCCGAACATTTGGTCTTAGATAAAACCATTCACAATTGGATAAAACAGTTCTCTTATAGAGTAATGTATGATACTTTAACTCCAAAACTTTGATTAATTAACCGTAGTAGTCATTCTCATTAGCAATATAATTTGTGCTTTTTATTTATACTTTTCTATCATTAATTGCTCTATTAGAACCATTGTGCTGCTAAGTGAAATTTGTAATCATTGACATAATATCCATTATTTGACTTTATAGTGCATAATGAACCTTTTGCTAAATCCTTATTGAAATATTGGTTACATTATTTGAGCGATTATGTGCCTATAAAGTGTAATAATTTTCACATTGAACATGAAATTGTCTTAAAGATAGTCAAAAAGAAAAAGTTATTATGCATTTTACATACTCATATATTGATTGAATCAAATTATAAAATTATTCTCCATATATGAATCAAGCTCATTGTCAGTAATAGTTAGATAAACATGTTGTAACTCTGAGACATAAATTGTTCAAAACATATGAATAAAACAACACATATTAGTATATACAATTGCAATTCCAAATTATCATTGTTAAATAGAGCAAGAAATGAATACTTATTAATATAAGGAGCAACTTCCTTACAATTCAGTAGAATATACATATATGTAGCATGATATTCATTATTTATTAGCATTCTTGTTTTAAACCCTCTAATGATTGACCTACAAGTTTGAATATAGACAACATCCTATCATATTCTTCATAATCCCCTCTATCTTCATCATTAGATGTCATGTATTTACATAGGGCTCAAAGTAGTGCACACAGAATCACGAAGCTTCTTTAACCAAATATGCATTGCATATTGAACCTTCCACCTAAGCTTTATTTTGCACATTATTTTTTAACTTTTAAAGGTACCTAAACAAAATAAAAACATTCGATAACTTTAACTTATATATTTTACTCAATATAACATCTATATGTATATTTAAATACAAAATGATTCACTGCCTCTCTAATGGATACATCAATGGATATTGCATTGGACTCACTATCTTTGTTTCATATAGAAGATGAATTAGGTGATGTTCCATATAGTCAAAAAACCTTAGGTGAAATATGCATTCAAGCTTACATAAAATAACAGGAATCTCTTACTTCTTAAAATAGCAGGAATCTCTTGCATCAACATTTCATATCATCCTCACGTATGACGGTTAAAGTTAAATTGTCAAAGAAAATGCTCAACTCTATAAGTGTTTACCAAACATTTGTTAGGAGTAGTTCCCAAAATGCAATTGGTATCAAACACTACATGAACACATAACAATCATGGATTTTCATTTCAAAAAACTTAAGCTTTTGCATGTCCATACATTTGCCTATATTTGAAACATACCAATCTAAAAATCACAATCTTTTAACTTATTCACATAATGCTTTTTTCGTCAGTATGTCAAAAGTGTAACAGGCTTTAGGATATTTTTCACGTTTTAGGATTACAATCTAATTTCGGCCTTCGACAAAAATCCTTCAAGCCTTCCTTCAATTTTAGCATTATCCTTGATTTTTCCTTACACATTCATCACCATATTAGACACATTATCAAAAATATTTTTCTTAATATGTATTAAATCCAAATTATGCCTTATCAGGTTAGCTTTTCAATATGGCAAATCCTAAAATATGCTTCATTTTCTCTAACTAATAACTTTTGATATAACACCATTTGTTGTATAACCTTCCAAATTGATTACCTTCTACAATCCCCATTACTCTATCTCTGATAATATCTCATATCCAAATTGATTTGATGGTGCAATGTTGGTCACAATTCTATTTTTAATGAATGTTATTTTGTTCCTCCAATATGGATGTTCTATGGATACAATTTTTAGTTATCAAACCATGATGTCTTTCCCTTTCGGGTAGAGTAAAAACATATGAGTTCTGCATGTAATAATAACATGTTCACTTCTTTATTGTACTCCACCTTGACAACATAGAATATATAAAGAAATCACTAATTGTCTACATCAACGTAACACATAGTTAAAATTTTTACTTCTTTGACGCATCGTATGTTTACATTCTAACTTTCCATAAATTCTTTATCTCTGTAATGAATGGTTGCAAAAAAACATCCAACTTCTCCTTTGGATTTTTAGGTCCCAAAATTGCCACAGTTGAAAACATATGTTCCTCTTACATACACATCCATAGTAGTAAATTTTATGGAGTGACTATTTTTGAACCTCAAGGTTCCAAGTCTTGTTTTAATGATTACAAACAAGTCAAAGAGCTAACCTTTGTTCAAGTTATTTATGTTAGAACTTGTAGGTACATCAACTTTTTGGACTATAATGATTGGAGAAGGAATTATGTTTGAGAACTCAAAGTATAATAGAGTAAAGATCAAGGCAAACTTAGTTTCACAAACCAATAGGTGATATTTATCATCTAACATGCATTGTAGACCTAGCAACAGGTATTGAGATATCACAACAGGTGTTGGAAAGACACTCTAACTTGAGTATAGCTTTCTAAACCTCTCAATAAGCATTGCCCATATTTCTAACAGATGTTGGACAACTACTCAAACACAACTATACATATTAAACCTCACAATGGGCTTGTATTTTCACAACGAGTGTTGATCTTACCCTTATAATAGGCATTACACTTTCACAACTAGTGTTAGACAAAGTGTCTTAAATTAAGCAAAACACACTAAAACTCGAAATAATCATTGGTTTTTAACAACAGTCATTGAAAATACTCTTTAGATTATACCAAAGCCTCTAGATCCCCCCAACGAGGCACACTTAACATCTCAACAGGCATTGAGTAAATCTAACAATTATTAACATGCATAAAAAAAATACTCTAGTTTGAGCTATAAGCTCTAGACCCTTTAATGAAGGAAACTAATATATCAACAAGTATTGAAGGTGCTGCCAACAGTCATTGAAAACCTTTCAACAGTCATTGAAACATTTCTAGAGACCTTGTAAAACAGAGCATCAAGCTCATATTTTCTGGAAATCAACAACATACATTAATCTTCTTCCAAAGGGCATTGAGGTTTAAAAATAATGACCATTGTTTATGTCTAACAATCGTTGAAGATAAAGAGAATTTAACTTTTGTGAAAGTCAAAGGAGGAGCCTTAAGTCAAGTTCTCTCTGACAGCTAGTCCCAACAAGCATTTTGATAAAGCTAATGACTGTTGAAGGTGCATTTTGCTTGATAACCCATTTGCATGAAATCAATGATAGTTGATGCCTTAGTAACTTGCATCACTTGCTCTTAGATGTAATATGAAGTGACATTTCTTTCTCTAATATTTCTTTGTTTAAGACTAAAAAAGGACTTGCTCTTAATAGAAACATATAAAGACTTGTTTCATTAATTAAGTATTCTATTATGATAGCTTTTCTGAATCAAAAAGGTGAACAAAAAGTGATGTAGCAATCAAGAGAAATTCATCTTTCAAAGCTGGCAAGAGTTATCTTCAAATCAGAGTTTGAAAGATAAGCTTTTCAAAAATTCTCTTCACATTCTCAACCTCATTAAGCATACCCTGTGAGAAGTACTTCTAGTTTCTTTATTACTTGATTTAAAAAGTTTTTCCTTCTTATTACAGTGTTGTATTTAGTTTGAGGAAACCTTAAGTTGGGAAACATTGAAAACTAGATCTTATGAAAGGTTTAAAGTAGTACCTAGAAACTATTTTTGGTTAAGGTTAAGTAGTATTTGTGAACTACTTGTAAGTGGTTGATAGAGCCTAATCATTTATTACTTTTAAAGGTTTGGTAATTGCTCAAAAACTTACTTGTGTAAAGGTTAATGATAGCACTTTAAACTATCAAGATATAAAGGCTCTAATGAAGATACTAGAGAAGAAGATGTAGGCAAGTTATGTTGAACCTTTATAAATCTTGTGTGTTGCTTATTCTTCTATTTTTGCATTCAGTTTTAATTTTTATTACTTATCATTGCCCTATTCAACCCCCTTTAAAGCACCAAAGGACAACAACTATTGCTGACCAAAAGAATATTGTTGTTTTCACTAACCAAATGGTTGAAACCCATATGTCCAAAGACTAAGTCTTACATTTATGCATTCAAATGCAAATGTGGGATGCATCCTATTAAAATGGTTCTAAGCTTTTGAGTTTGAGCAATGTCTCATCACGTCATCTTCTTCTACAACATGCTTAACATATCATCTCATGTCTTTAGTTGCTACTTTAGATGCTTACAACCTTTGTAATCAAGGAGTGAGCAAAATGTAGTGCATTTTCTTTTATGGAATAGTCATTTTTTGCTTACAAATTCATCTCTTATATCGTAAAAATGCACAAAATTTATAACTACTTAACTCACTATCTTTTCTTAATAAATCATACATTCTTATAATAATGAATTTTTTCTACTGGTAACCCCGTTCCTTGCACCAACTTCTTTGACCTATAGAATTCTTCTATCATAACATTATCTAGAGGTAACAACTCTTACAGTCCATTACCATTTCATAATACGTGTTATGAGATTCATAATCCACCATTGTGCAAAAAGTTTACTTCTTTCACAATAATTGATTTTCATAAATCTGCTCTCACATATGGTTCACCATGTCTAGAACATTAATAATAATCTTATACAAATCCATATTTAGCTAGATGGTATTTAACCATATCAACATCCTCAAATCATCGATTTTGACACTTTCATTAATTACATAAGAATTTTATCTTATTTCCATCCATATATTCCAAACGGCCACATGCAAACAATACAAAAGTTATGATGCCCTCTAAAAATTCAAGATTTAATAGTTCATCCTTTAGCCTATAATACATCCATTCATGGTATGAGCTTATTGTTGTGTACCTACAATTACATCACATATAAGCAACTATCATTATGTTTTGCAATCCTCAACTTATACCTCATATAGTTTTAAGGTTTGAACCTAACCCATTCAGAAACACATTGTCTATCATACCAAACATGGTCATATATACCTCAATGTACTTGTATAAATTTTGGTAGTATATCCTTACTGTTCTCCAAGTCCATAATATAAAACATGTACAAACAAATATGGTACACACCTTATTATAGGTTTCATATCACATTAATTTGTACATATTTCAATATGCACATGGAAAACAACATGTAGAACAATATCATACTACCAAAATTAATATATAGGCATTAGAGTAATATGACTCATATTACGGTATTTATTCAAACAATGTATTTTCAAACTATTCTATAGGACAATTTAGTGAAGTACTTAGGCTTATTATGAGTAATTTACTAAACAGATGTCTAAAGTTTAACCCTAATATTCTAATAAAATTTTGATAGAGTTTCGATATAACTAGAACCTATAAAACCTCAATATGATATATGATGTCCTTATAATAAAAAATCACTTCAAATAAATCTCTACCCATAATCCCAATACTACGTAAAAACTTGCACAAAAATGCAATTCTAATACAACCATTCAACACAATTTAATACAACTCAACACATGTAATCATCATTTTTTAAAATTTGTATAAATTAATATAAATTAGTGAAGTACTTACACTAAATGGACATCTAAAGCTTAACCTTAATATTCTAACAAAATTTTTGCAGAGTTTCAACATAATTAGAACCTACAAAATCTCAATATGAGGTCTATATATGATATCCCTAAAATAAAAAAGCATTTCAATTAATTATCCATCCATGATCACCAATATTACGTAAAAACCTGCACGAAAATGCAATTTTAATACAACTATTTCTTGCAACTTAATATCACAATTCAACACATTTAATCATCATTTTTCTAAATTTATACAAACTAATATAAATTATATAACAATAATCAAAAGAATATAACTTTTCATAATTAAAAATAATATAACAAATAATTAAAACTAACCATACATGTAATAATTAATAATAACATAACATTCAATATTTAAAGAAAACATAACATTTAAAAATTACAAATAGCAAAACATTCAACAGATAAAAATAACCAAAATTAATAATTGATTGTAAACATATAAAATTAATTTCTAATTTCTTAATTAATTACAAAATAAATTAAAATTAATTATCAAAATTACTCAGTATAAAGCTAATAATTAATTCTCAATTTTTTAATTAATTTACAAAAAATTAATATATTAAAATTAATTTCTAATTTCTTAGTTAATTCCAAAATTAATAATTAACACCTAATTTCATATTTAATATTCAAAATAAATTAATATACTAAAATTAAATTCTAATTTCTTAAGTAATCACAAAACTTAATTATAAAAAACTTAATTATAAATTTAATAATTAATTTATAATTCCCTAATTTAATATATAAAATAAATTAATGTACTAAAATTAATTCCTATTTTCTTAATTAATTATAAAATTAAAAATTAATTTGTAAATTCCTAATTAATAAACAAAGTAAATTAATATGCTACAAATTAATTCTTATTTTCTTAATTAATTATAAAAATTAATTTCAAAATTAATACTTAATTTCTAATTTCTTAATTAATATGCAAAATAATTAATATACTAAAAATTAAGTTCATGATTAATAATTAATTCATAATTTTTTAATTAATTACAACAATTAATTGATTAAAATTAGTTTCCTAATTTCTAATTCATGATTTTCTAATTATTATACTGAAATGAATTTCTGCATAATTTTTTAAAATTATTTAATCTATCACATAATTTTCTATATATCATATAATTTCTTAAATAATACAGAAAACTAATTAATAGACTAAAATTAATTCCTAATTCCTCATTAATTACAATAATGAATTGCAAACTAAATAATTAATTAATCATTTTCTAATTAATTTACAAAATAAATGAATATACTAAAAATTTTATTCCTCATTTCCTAATCGATTATTAAAATTAATTATATAATGAATTTTGCAATTTATATCATAATTTTCTAATACATACACTTAATTTTTTCATATAATAAAATTAATTAATATATAATTATATTTCACATAATAAAATTAATTAACATAGTTATTTTTTGCATAATTTTCCTAAAATTAACTAATTTCCAAATACTACATATAATAAATTAATATTAATTAATTATTTTTACACATTAATTAATAAATATGCTAAAATTATTTTTATGTAATTTTCTTAAAATTAACTAATTTCCTAATTGCTATACAAAATAAATTAATATATTCATAATTACTTCATAATTTCCTTAGTAATTATAAAAATTAATTATCAACTAAATAAGTTTTACTTACTTTCTAGAGAGAAAGCATCGTAAGAGAGAGAGAGAGAGAGAGAAATTGGGAGGAGTTATAGGCAAAGGAGGAGGTGGAGGGAGAGGGGAGCAACGATGATGGCGTCTTGACTCAGCGAAGGAAGAAGACGATGACAAAAAAGAGTAATGGTAAGAGAGAGAGAGAGAGAGAGAGAGAGAGAGAGAGAGAGAGAGGGGGGGGGGGGGGGGGGGGGGGGGGGGGAGGGGGTGGGGGGGGGGTGTTGTAGTTATTATAAAAAACCAAAAAAATGATAATAGAGTAGTGAAAAAATTGGACTAAA
>CATIWR010067504.1:0-17609 GCA_949677035.1 Omphalea diandra | reverse complement strand
CCTCAAGTTATTGACATTTGGGAGGCACCGCATAAAATCATGGAATTTGGAAAACAAAAGCCTGACTCTGCGCCAATTTGTCTAAGATCTGTGGCTGCCCAAAGAATGAGCCATAAATGTTTCCTCGTGAACCATAAGCTGCACAACATGGAATGCGACATGTTAGGATTGCCACTTTAAAGTGGATAGTCAAGTAACAAATTCATTGAAAAAAAAAAAAGGTTGAAAAATCCCACCATCAAAAGAAATGGAGTAAAGAGTATTAAGCTAATAAAGTATTTATTTCGTAATACATGTGGTCAAAGTTTAAACTATAATAATTATTATGCTTTTTAAATATGAAAAAGTGTTAGATATCTTTTTTTATATTATATATTTTTTTATTATAGTAACATGTGATATGATTTAAATAATAATAATATTATTATTTTAATTATAAAAAAATTAAATGATATTATTGTTAATTATATTTTAAATAATATTATATGTCATTATAATAAAAAAAAAGTAAAGAAAAATAATATAGAGAATGTATTTAACATTCTCTTTAAATATTTTTGACATATAAAAGAATAAGATTCAAAATTATACTCACTCCGTTCCAAAATAGATGTCGTTTTAGAGACAAATTTTTGGTTTCATAATACTTGATGTTTTATAATTATCAATGAACATTAATTAATTTTTTTCAACTCTATTCTTTCTCTCATTTATAATAAATATTTCTTTTTATAGTGCATAATAATTTATAAAAATAATTAATTAAGAGTAATATAATCTTTTTTATATATAATAATACCTATTAAATATAATTTTTAATATATATGTAAAAATCTTAAACAACATCTAATTAAGGAATAAATAGGGTAATAATTACAACAGTAAAGCCAATGTTAATATTCCTCCTTGTTGTCATCACATAGATCCGCACTCGCCTCTTCTTCACACAGATACGTATTAGTAGTTGCAACAAATCAATACCAACAAAAAAAAAAGGATATAGATCCAGACAAATCCAACGTATCGGTGATAAGAATAAAACCCATTTCAAGAGTGAATTCAAGAAGAACAGTGGGGAGTAGCAAATCTTTTGTTCTTGTTTTTGGGTGAAGCCGACATGAAGAGAGCGAATCCCAATTTGCCGCTTTTACTCCTTGATTAGCCCAATATGTAATATTCCTCTCTTTCTCTTCACCATTGCAAGTCAACTTCATTGCCATCTTCAATTTCTTCTCACCATTAACTTTGATTTTTAAATCGATGGGTAGAATAAAAATGAGACTGTAGTGGATTTGAATTTTACTGACCGACTATAATGAACCCGGATTGTGCTTTAAAGGGTGGTTTTGAATTTTATTTGGTGAGTGAGACAAATTAATTATTTGGTTTTTTTTTCTTTTTGGGTCCTAATATCAGAGTTTTTGTTTGTTTAGGAGAGTAAGTTTTTTTTTTTAATGTGAATTTTTATTTATTTTTAAAGCAATCTTTGAATTTGGATTCTTGAAGGGAGGGCAGTAACCGATTGATAATAAGAGAGAAAAAAAAAGAGGAATGACAAAGTGAGTAGAAAAAGGAGGATGGAAAATTTCCAATTACATTAGTAATCTGTGTTTGATTTTTCTTTTAACAAGCTTTGATATAATGTTTTTTTAATGAAAAATTTAAACAAAGAATAAAAAATGCGTTAATCTAACATAATTAAATTATAGAAATATTTTAATATAATTTTAAAAATGGAAAATTAGGCAGCCTAATACAACAAAACTCAGGATTATAGTATTTAACTCAAAAAAATTAAAAAATAACATAAAAAATATATATAAATGACTCATTAAAATTAAGGTTTGGAGTTGAATATAACGTGTTGTTTCATAATTGTGATTTTCTCTGAAAATTTTTCTTTCTCCAATATTTTGTTATTCAATGTTAATAAGATATATGCGATAACTTATTTATCTATCTACCTTAAATTTTGTTTCAAAGTTAAAATGTATATGAATACATTTATAGTTTTAATTCATAGAACTAAAGATAATTTCGATATCACAAAACTAAAACTCTTTAGTCCATATGGTTTTAGTTTAGCTAGGGTTTAAGAAGACTTTTTATTTTTTTTTCAAAATTTTATTAAAGGGTAAAACCAATGTGTACCCTCCAAGCATATGTTCACTTTTGACTATAAATCTTATACAACTAATTAATTAATGTGAAATTTTTATTGGACTTCTAGAAACAGTACTTTTTTTTTGTTTTTCTTTTCATCGAGTCGTAAGACTAGAAACAAATTGAGAGGAATTCAGGGATAGCATGTGGGTAACAAAGACCATTGCTGATTATAGTTTATTGTACAGTCAAATCTTTACCATAAAATTTTGCAAACATACTTTGCTAGAGTTTGCCTAAATTTGCAATTCTATTTAAGTATTATGCTATAACTTTTGCAGCCATCAATAAATTTTACCTAAGTAAATGTAAATTAATCATAAAGATGAACTTGGTATGATCAAAAGTAGTCCAACCATAATTAAATAAGTTTTCTGAAAAAAAAATATTCATCCATAAAAGGAAAAAAAATACTCTCTTTGTCCCAAAATAATTGACAAAATTTTATTTTCACAGAAATTAAGAAAATTAGTTAATTATAGTTATTTTATGTATTTTAATCACTTTCTAAAATACCTCTATTTATTTTTTATTTAATCAACATTAATAAAGTATAGTTATTAATATTACTTATGAATGTCAACTCTTTTTTTTTTTTTTTTTTAACATTGTACATCAAAAATCTTATAATCAAATGAAAAAAAAAATGATTATTGAAACTTTAAAAAAAATTTATTGAAGAGTACATTGAAGATACAAATTCAAAGTAAAATATATAGTAGTAATTTATTGATAGTATAGAAATAGATGTCAATTAATAAGGGTATATTAGATAATTATTTAATTAATTATTAATTAAAAAAGAAAATTATCAATCATTTTAAAACGTTCAAAATAGAAATTTTAGCTTTGAGACAGAGAGAGTAAAGAAATTTTAGCTTTGAGATAGAGTAAAATTTTTAGAGTAATCGTATTGTCTCAAAAGAATATCAATAACTTACTGCGTATTTCATGTAACAAATCTTAATTGGGCAAAATGTGCATCATAAGGCAATAGAAAGTTCAAAAGTCCAAGGGAACAAGTTCTAATCTAACTCTAGCTTTTAAGGTAAAGGTACTGTAAAGGAAGTTCGAAAGCACAAGGTTCACATATTTTAAAAGACAATGCACATAAATACGCTAATTACTAAAATTTAAAGCTCCTTTGCTAAAAAGAATACTACTACTACGTTTGAGAATTTTTAGGCCTCCCCCAAATGAATTTTTTGGGAAATTGTTCCATGGTCATACCCTAATTGGTGTGCCATTATAGCTTTCTGTCTTTTTTTTTTTTTTTTTTTCCATTTACAATGTTAAAATAGTACATTGAAGTTAACTTAGAGAAAAATTGTACTACTATGCTAAGCATGATGCACATGCTCTCTCTAATGTTTTCAAAATCGTCAATTAACTGTTAACTGATTGAATCGATTCGATCAATCATATTGATCAAGTTTAATTAATTTAATAATAAATAAAATTTAAAAATATTATTAAAATAATTTTAAAATTAAAATATATAAATATATTTATAATAATTAAAAATAAAAATATTAAAATTGGTCTGAACCAAACTAAATCAGTCATTGATTTTATTTTTAATTTTATCAGTCTAAGCATCTAGTTGATCTCTCTCTTTACCATCTCATTATTAAAATATTTGATTTTTTCCTTAGATCGAAGAGAGACCTGGTGCACCATGCATATTTTCCAACATTAAGGATGCGGAATTAGTGCTTTTGAAAATTTTATGGATTTATTTAATATAAATTAATTCATTTGGCTGAAAAAAATAAAACAAGTCAAAAATCATAAATTTTAGAATATGTGGCAAAAACATATGGCGCGTACATCCTTAAAATTATTCAAAGAGATTTAATTTGGACTAATGCGTGATTTGATTTGATGATATAAATATAAAAAAAAATTATGTCAAAATGAAAGTTTTACAATCTCTTTTAGGAGATGACATTTTATGAAAATCTCCATTTTGGTGAATAACAGATTTTAAATTTTATTTTATTTGAAAAAAAACTGTTAAATTCATAAATTTACGAAAATACCAAATATGATTTCTCAAATTTACAGAATTGAATGCTTTGTAAAATTTTGGGTGAAACATTGAATAATATTATTTATAATATTAGTCCAATATTAATTTTTAGTTTCATAAAAAACCAAAAGAGAATACTTAGTATTTTTTTTTTTCATATAGAATTTTCATTTCCCTTTCCAAGAGTGCTTTCTAGGTAGGAATATGATTTTGGACTATCCTGGCCCATATTCATGGCTCTAGTGTCCTGTTGTCTATTCTATAGTAATGATAACAGCAGGATTTTTGGACTATGTTATGTTATCTTGTGCTTGGCCCAAAATCTCCATAAAATGAAGTTGGAAATAGATAGATTTAACGATATAAAATATGATTATTTTTTGAATTTTTTATAGAATGTAATGCTTTTAATCTTTATTATAACATCAAATAATTCTTTCTTTTTCTTTTTTATTTTCCAATGAATTCACAGTATGAGATGGCTCTCATTCTTCTCAATCCTATGCTACTTCTAACTCAATTTAAATTTAACAATATTTGTTTGGAAGAAACTTTGAATCTTTATTGTTAGATTATCTTATTAGGAAAATAAGAATTGATGTCCATTTTTTCAGGAGGATCAAACAGCTAACTTTGAAGTTCCATGTTTATACAATGGGCTTGCAATGATGCATATTATCTCATCACCATTGACCTATGTACTATATTAATCATTTTTTAATTAGTACTTAATAACAAGAGATTAATAACAAGAGATTTTGTTTTTTGTTTCCTTATTAGGGAGCCTTATGATTTAAATTGATGATTTTCTGCCATATGAAATAATTAGTTGGCATCCGAAGTTCAGCTTAGTGGAGAGCATACTGCCCATGCAATCTTTATATTTTGGGCTAGAATCTCTCATCACTTTGTAATTTAAGTAAAAAAAAAAAAAAAAAAGTAACTAATTGGCTGATGAATTAATTGTCAATTATTGCAATATGCTATTTTCTTTTTTTTTAAAAAAAATAGAAATCTTTTTTAGAATAAAAGATTGAATATTTTATTAATTTAATAAATAGTATAAAATAAATATGTAAAAATTTTATCTGATTGTTTGTACCCAAAAATTAATTAAGCTCAGATCATTAATTTTATTATTAATTAAATAATTTTTATTTAGTGAAAATTAAATAAAAATTATTTAATGAACGTGGAAGTTAACTGAAGTGGCATATAGAGCTACAAATTGAAAGGCAATTAACGCACTACACCACCTTTTTACCAGGCTATTTGGTGGCGAACGTGGGTGAAAGCAGTTACCTTGAAGGTCTATAAATTGAAAGGAGTTCCACAGAAGGAGGACACCAACTATGACCAGCAATCATCTAAAAATCAATTATTCAGAAATTTCAGCAAAATCAATCCTGCTATCAAACCAATTTTCTACTGCATTTGTCTCGATTGTTTTCTGAGTTTTTCTTCAAATTACTCATTTATTTTGTATTTTATTATATTTTTAACCATGTCAATCATTTTATATCAAGCAATTTCTATAGATTTCCATTTGTCTTTATTCTAGTTCCATTGCTCCAATCAATCTCTATTTATAATTTTCATTCAAATCTTTAATGTTTTAGTTTGAATCTAAGCAAACTGTTACTGTAGAAAAAGGAGATTAGAAGTCTATAATTAGCTTGATTTAACACTATATTTTACGAAAATAATTGGATGGGAAAGAAAGTGTTAGAGAAAGAAAAGGGAGGAAAAGAACAGAAAAAATAAGAAAAGTTTTCTTCTTTACTTTATTTGGAAAAGTATGAAAATGAGGAAAAAAAAACGTGAGAAAAACTTTTTTTTTTGTTTGAAAAATTGTAGAAAATAAAAGAAAGGATAGCTTTTTAAAATTAAAATTACTATGTTACCCTTCATATTAAGTTATGGTTGATTTAAAAAATACAAGTTTAATACTAATTTAAAATGTATTAAAATTTACCATCATATATTATATTCTATAATATCTACATTTATACATAAAAATTTATTGAAATTAGCAAGAATAATTATGAAAATTTAGTTGACTAACCAAATATAATAAATTTTGCACGTATAAGAACAAACAAAGAAAAAATTTTAGACTTCTAATTAAAATAGATTCAAAAAGTTCAAAAAAATGGTTAAAAGAAAATTATTTGATGGGTAAATTAGTAATTACATAATAAAAATATAATTTTTACGCATTTTTCCCTTCAAATCCAAGTGATTACAAAAAGGTGGACTCTAAGAAAAAAATTACTGTTCACTTTCATTTTTCCTATTTTACTATCGCTTTTCCAAACAATGCAATAGGTTATTCTTCACCCCTCTTTTGTCACTCTCCTTTTCTTTTCCTACCTTTTCTCTCCTTCCCAAACAAAGACTAAAAGTCATAAAAAACGTAATGTCATAAACGGTTTGTATACTTCACACATATGACACGTTCAGTTTTAATTTTATTGTCGGCATTGATTTTATATTTTTGTAATAAATTCTAAAACAAATCATATATATTATTTCAAATTCAAATGACAAATAATTTAATTTGCATAAATGGACTATGTTGATAGAATACTTCATTAGATAAATCGACAGAAAGTGTAATCTACTCAGTGATAATCTTTTATGATTGTTCAACTATTTGACTTTTCTACAAGTCTGATATGATTTTCACAAACTATAAGTCTATTTCGATAAATATATGTATAGTTTCTTGTATCAAGATCAATCAATAAAATATCAGATTTAAACACAAAAATACCAAAACTTTTACCATGAAAAATAGAATAACAAAACATACAAATTCACAATAATATAAGAATACATAACTTCAAATTTGAAGATATAAATTCAAATGAACTCAAAATATAAGCAAATCAAAATATTATTTTAAAATCCGATAAATAAATTTGAATAAATTTGATAAATAAATAAATTTAAATTTATCAAAAAATAAAAATAGAGATTAATTTCTAGTCAAAATGCTCTGGAATGACATTCTAAGGTTTAGTTAGAGAAAAACCAAAATAGAGAGCAAAATGAGGGATAGAGGGGGTAAAAGAGTTCTTTGATATACTAGAAGACTTATTTTAAAGTTTCACTTTTAGCTCTACAAAGGAATAAATAAATAAATATATAAATAAATATATATATATATATATATATATATATATATATATATATATATATATATATCTATTGTAATGTGGGCATCCCTTCTCAGCATCCAAAAGAAATGCCACTTCCAATGGAAGTACACTGTTTTAATTTTGATTTGATCGCAACTATGAAAAAGTAAGTTGGTATATTTTCACACAAATCTATAAGTATGTGAAGAATGAAACAAATAGAAATCCCATTATATTTTATGCACTTAATTCATGCTTCCTTCCTTGTATTGCTCAAAACATACAACCACGTGGATTTGAATTTCTTCACTTTGTTCTCATTCCCCTTTTAAACTAATAATAAAATGGACATACAATTAAAAATTGGGAAGCTATTAAAGAATGAATGAAAAGCTGCAATCTGGCATGTTTTATTTGAATTGCATACCCACATTTCTGCCCATTGCAATATGTCCTCCATAAGGGCTCTTCCAGCAACTTCCCTGGTTTCTTCTGCGGCTTCTTTTTGCTCTACAATGTGATCCTCACTAACCCAGAAGCCATTCCCTGACTAGTACACTCCAATGTGCTGCCTGTTATCCCGCCATTCCATATTCCTTTCTGGTCCACCACTTCATGTGTGAGTGCCCAAATGCAACATCTTTAGAATAATAAGTTCACCGGTGGATTGGTTACTGGAAGCAACAAAATCAGTCTTCTAATTTGAAGCTGCCCCGAGACCATCTGAGTTTCCTGCAATTTCTCTCCTTTTCAAAAACCTATTTTGAGAACCAACATAAATGGAAGCAATTAACAATTAAGTTGTAACAGCACCTTCTACACACTCTAATCTGACAGGAACAAAATGCAATGGAACTTTTACATTAAAAGATAAGAAATGAGAAGAAGTAACAATTGATGCTTATTAAATGGAATGTGCATTCTGGCACCTGAAAATGACATGCATAATATCAAGCCAACATCTGCATTTCAACATTACATGGTAATATTACAATGAACAATGATTGAGTTGTCAACAATAAAGCACAAAAGGCTAGAAACCTAATTTTCAGCATAACAAAGTAAGATTTTGTGGAATTTGGGATCATATAGAACCATTAATCTATCAAGAGAAAGGAGAAAGAGAGCAAAAAAAGAATACCTTGCTTTCCTGATGGATGTCCCAGTTCACAAACTTTATTCAGGCATTCAAGCTATTAAAGTTTAATAAAGAATTTATAAATTTCTGACGAAAATAAAAGAAAAAAAAACGAGGATAAGATCTAGAGCAAACTAATGCTGATAACTAAAAGCGTGCAAAAAAAATGTGCATACCACACATCACAACACAGGTTCCATTTTCACTATTTAGATGTCAAGGAATTTCTCGCTACTACACCTCAATGTCAAATCAAAGCATGTCCTGGTATTTGCAGCTTCATAAACCTGTATTATATTTCAAAAACATGTATCATTCTTGTTTTTGCACCAATAGCACCTGTTTTAGTCCATAGCATTCCCTACTAGGAGAATTTGGAAAAATCCAGTTTTCAAGTAAGGATTAGCAAATTGTTACTTTAAGACTGGTGTTTTTGACAGTATTTATTGACAGCAAGATTATCGAGAGGTTTAGGTATTCGTCTAATGAATGACTGTAAGAACTGCAGTTAGAAGAGCAAGTGGCTTCAAACCCACAATGACAGGAAAAGTAGATATTAATAAAACATATCCAATTTTATCCAATTAATAATAATAATAATAATAATAATAATAATAATAAAGTGCCTATTAAATATAAGCATACCCATAAATTCAACAAAAACAGCATGTCTTCATATGAGATTTAACTGCAAGACCCAAGTTACATTTCTGTTTTCCCCCACTATCAAGTGATAAGTTCAAAGCCAAAAAAAATTGCAGCAAGTAATTCTCAGTAACAAGTTGAAAGATTAACCAAAATTCATGACAATAATAAAACATAGATGCAGTATCACGCATGTTTCTTAAAGTACATGGTTTAATCTTCAACATCCTCTGGTTTTTAGGATCACTCATCTTAGAATACATGGATCAGTTGTAGTATCGCTCAGTTTAGGTTTCCCCTGTTCATTGGAGGTTTTCCACAAAAATCAATGTCCAGACATGCTCCAGGCTGCAGTGCCTTTCTAAGTTTCTAACTTTACTCTTGGCTTGCCATGGCCCCATCTTCAATCTCTGATTCATTGACGATATTTTCTTTAACATCCTCATGTTGAAGACAATGGTTATTCTTATCAGCTATCACCACTCAATTAATGAATATGAATAAAGTCCTCTCATAGTATGATAATCAAGAAAACCATATTTCTAATGCATGGCAAATGAAAGACTTCTATACTTAGTTCTCATATGTAAAGCTTGCTAAGACTCATAACACATAAGAGCTCTACATTTGCTACACTACCTAACATATTACCCGCAGACAATTTTCAAGCCTATTTATAGTATACCCTTTGGTTTCTCTAGCAATGAAAAGATTTTTCAAAATAGAAAAAGAAAAGATTAAATTGCAGGAATGCTCATTTTAGCAAATGCTAAGTATACTTTTACCAGGACTTCAGCTTCTTTTATTCTCTCTTCTACCATTTCTCATATACCTCACTCTTCACTTGCAACAGGTACTAATAACTCCTAGGTTGCTTGGTGATTAAAATTCAATTTGACTTGCACCAGTAAATAAATAAATAAAACAGGCAAGAGCAAAAGAGAAATTAAAAAAAGAGAGTAATGACTATTGTTTCATCCAATTGTTAAAGAAGTGAAACTGACATTTCAGCTTCTTGACTTAAACTTTCTTCAACAGCCAGACTAACAATCCTGCTCCTGTTAAGGCCTCAACCAGACCTTTCAGAAACAGAAGTGTGAATTCTTGATTTTCACATTTGTAAACAAGATAATTATTTTAGGCATATCTTGGTCCACACTTAGAAATGGAATAAAAATGAAAATGGATGTCTGGACTCAAGGAATCCGTTTCTGAGTTTGATTTTTAAATAGCTAAATAAAAATTATCTGCAATCCCAAAAATTATACTTAGAAATAGATATTATTTCAACAAAAATTTAAGTTATTCAAGTATAAAAATATCATATAAATGTTAATTTTCTTGTGAGCCAAATAAGGAAATGGACCTATTCCAAGAATCACATACCCTTCCCACTTTAAGAGGTGAACCAAGCATACCCTAAACATATACTAGTAGCTCATATACTATTACAATCTCAGATACCATGATGTGAAGTAAGATACAAGTCTACAGAGAAACTCGATTAAAACCTCATGAACATTTTAATTTCAGCTTATAATAACTGAAAACCATTTATTAACTGAATCGAGTATCAATACTGACCACTAAGACCACACAATTTACATGCAATTCAACAAAAGGTTTCTAATCAAGACAGCCCAATACAGAGCAAATATCAAAAGAAGATCCATCTTCAGCACTAATAATTTGATTCATGAGTCAGTTCGGAAAGGATTGAATCCACTTTTTGCCATCTTTTCTAACGGCCAAAACAAGGGTTCTGGAAGATTGTCCCAATCATACCAACCCCAACCATAGCACTTATCTGGCTCAAGATTTTGTGGTTCTAGATTTGGGTCGGCCAAGATTGCCCGAAGAAAGATTGTAACGTAATGCGATGGCTTTGGTTGCTGGAGGTATAGGTTATTAGTAACTGTTAAAAGTTGGATATTTGTTATGTCCAGACCCGTTTCCTCCTTCATCTCCCTCGCCCCGCATTCCTCAAAGCTTTCCCCTGCAATCAAACAAGAGTTTATGCTCGGTTTGGGAATGGCGGAGAACGGGAGGAAAGAAAAGGATAAAAATGTAGTTCTATACAAGATTCAATATAAAACAATTTTCTTTCCTCTCCCTAGTATTATTATTCTCCCAAACATAGCGTGATAGGGTTTGATAAATTAGCACGTGAAATAGAAACTGACCGAACTCGAGGTGACCGCCAGGGAGGGCGAAGGTGGAGTCACCGATGGAGTTGCGGCGCCGCCCTAACAGCACAGATTTACCTTTTAATAAGAAAATGACGACAGCTACCCTCGGGACTGGTGCCTCTGCCTTCTTCACTCCGTTGTTCTCCATTTCGAATCAGCAGCTCGAGAAATCTGCTTTTCTTCCGTTTTGTACCCACCTTTCTACTGCTGATTTTCCAATGGTTTTACCCGTCATAAATAGGTGCAAGGGATGGCTTCGTGCTTGGGCTGCAAGTATTGAGCGTGGACAGATGGTCTGGGTCAAGTCCACTGGTGGCCACTGCCCAATTTTTTTATACTTTAACCTCTGTTTGGAATGAAACAAGCTAAAAAAAGAGAAGAAAAATACAGATTTTAATTTTTCATTATTTGAAAATAAAAAAATAAAAAATAATAAAAATTACTCTTATTCTATTTCTTTATTCTCTCTTAAAATAGAGAGAAAATATAATAATTTTAAAATCATCTAACATTTGAAAATTTTATCAATATTAACTTTTATTCACAAAATTAAAATTAAAAAATTTACAATTAGTTATAAAAGATAATTACTTTTACTCTTTTTATTTCTTAATATTTGTCGTTTAAGGTTTTTACACATATATTAAAAATTATATTTAACAAGTATTATTATATAAGTAAAATACTATATTTAACAAGTATTATTGCCTTTTTAAATTTTTTTTAGGGGATAAAAATTAGCATAATCACAGAGATATATTAAATGCAATTTGATATATTTACTTTTATTATCAGATTATGTTAGATGTTTTTAAAAATTTTCAAATATAAAAAAGTGAACCACGAAAATATAGAAAATAAATCACGAAAATAAAAAAAATAGACAAAAAATAAAAAAAAAATTCAGTGCTTCTTTTTTCTTTTTAGTTTTTAAGTAACTTTTTCCCATTGATTATTACACATCATTGCACTATGGTTACAAAGGAATAGAATATTTTGAATGATTAATATAATTTTTTTTAATTATAATTGCTATTAAGGATTTGCAGGTTTGGGAACACTAATGATTAGTTTGATATAATTTAGTCATGTAATATTATACTTTTTTATTAATTTTATTTTATAATAAAGATATAATTAAATTTTAAAATATTTTCAATTAAATTGTATGATATTCATTTTAAAGTACATAATTATTTTATTTTAAATTTATCTCGTAGATTTATACATTTTTTTTTTAGAATTTGATATAATTAAATTTAATAAAATTCATTTCTTAAAATTTTATTAAAAAATTATTTGATTTTAAATTTTTAGTATTGAAATTATTCAATATTTAATTTTCATTTTTATTAAACACGACTCTAAGTAACACAAAATAATCTAAAAAACTTAACTTAAGAACACATTAAAGACCAAAACTTAAAAATTACAAAAAATTCTTAAGAAAATTTTATGGATCATTTTGAAAAAATTACTTAAAATCAATTTTATCAAACAGAAAAACAAAAATAATAAATCTCTAATAATTATCAAAGTAACAGACTTATTCAATCTTTAATCACTTCAAAAATTTGATTGATCAATCAAGAAAGATTCATTAACTAATTAAATCATTTAAAATAGTGATAAATAAGTACTCACTGTTTGATAGATGATAGATAACTACTCATGTTTGATAGAGATATTATATTGTAGCCATGAATGAAGACAGTTATGAGTAAGACTATATTAATAAAAGATATTAAGATAATAATTTTTTTCTATTATTTAATTTATTAAATAAAAATTTGTTACTTAGATCAAGTGATTTTTTAAAATTTGAGTACTTAACAAAAAATATTATCACATATACTAAAAAATTAAAAATTTAAAAAGTATTATCAAATAAAATTTAAAATAAAATAATAAATATTTTAATTTGAAATACTTAATATAATTATGGAACACTTGGAAGATTAATTGTTATTGGCTTTGTATTCTTTTACGTAACATAATAGAATTTCTATTAAAAACAAGAATATTTATCAATTACGTACCCAAAAAAAAAAAAAGAAAAAGAATATTTGTCAATTGAAACCGTTCTCTAACTCACGGACTATATCCCAAATTGTTATTGACTCAATGCCGCCTCCAATGGTGAAAGTGTTTCTATCAATAGTGCTTTCCGAGTCACACAAGTGGCAGTGACCAATGAGCTTTAGATAGGGTTAAGTTCTTATCACAGGTACCTTAAAAAAAAATAAAAAAAGGTTCTTATCACAGGAAATTGGTAAGCACGCTCTGTTATCTAGCCAAAGTTGATTGGAGCTTGAAAGAGAAACGATGCAGCGGATAGAACAAAGGCCCTATCATAAGCGAATTTTATATTTAGCCTTTATTTGTTTTACTAAAATTAACTTATCTGACAATTTTTTTTAAATAATATATTTTATAATATTTAAATATACTATAAAAATATTATTTTATTTTTATTTATAAGATTATAATAAAATTTAGATCACAACTATTTTATATTTATACTATTTATTATTTTAAATAAAGAAAAAATACATTATTTTTTTTTTTATAAATCTCACTTATCAATGACTCTCACATCGGCTAACAATAACTAGTGAGAGGTGCTGATAGTTAAGAATAATCAATGATAATAAATATATGTATTTATGTGATTTATTTTTTCTTTTAGATGAATTTGTTAAAATCTAAAAAATGACTTCTTATATGACTTTTCATTGTAAAAATAGAAAATTATTTTTCTAAAAAATAAGTTAATTTTCTCTTTAACCAAAAAAATATTTTATATTGATTCATTTTCCTAAATGCACTAAATAGATAAAAATATAGAAAATATTTTTCAAAAAAATATTTTTCGCGAAACAAATGGAGTCTTAGATTATATTTATTATGAGCAATATATTCTTTTTTTTTTTCATTTTTCAGATTTTTTTAAAAAAGTGAATAAAAAACTTTTATAGTGAAGAAATATATAAAATCATTAAAAATATTTTATGAATAAATAAACACAAACTCATTAGTTTATTGACCATCACTATTTTTTTTTATTTACGTCACAAGGAGCTGTTACTTTTTTTTGTAATATATCATTTTTTGTCAATTTAATTATATTTATCTATGTTGAATTTAATAAATATAAAAAAATTATTCTTCTTTAAATATTTTATCATTTTTTTAAAAAAATACAGACTTTATTTATAAAATTAATAAATTATACAATTTGATCTGTAGATATAATAATAACAATACATCAAGAAGTGCAAAAATTAAAAAAAAAATCTAAAGGCATGCTCAACCATAAAATCTACTCTTGTAGTCTTTGAATGAGCTCGATAGCTCAAATATTATTAAGAAATTCAAATTCACTATCTTTGCGACAATCCCTGTCCAAACAATTTTAACAGCAAAGCAAAAATTCTTTAAACTACGAAGTAAGTAGAGAGGAAAACTGTACCGAATAGAAAAAGGGAATAAAAATAGTAATTAAAGGAAAGATCGAAACTGTGCAATTTATTATGTTAAAGGAAAGAGAAAAAAAAGAAATATTGGTTTCAACTCTACCTTTGCAAATCTCTTACTGGAAATGGAGGAAAAGGTCGAAGAAGAAAGCAGGGCGAAAGGTGCGTTTGGGCTTTGTGAAATTGCAAACGCAAAGCAGAATGAAAGGATGAAACTGTGCAATTATAAAATTGTAATGGGCTTTTGAAGTGAAAAATCCAAATTTTTATGACCCAACCCATGTTCTTAACCTCAAAATGCGTGTTTTGATTAAGAGAGAGAGACAGAATTTGGTTAGGGATTTACAATTTAGCTTCTCTCGTTCTTCTCTGCCCGCTCGCCTTCACATCCCTTCTCTCTCCCCCACTCACGATTCAGATAATAAGGGAATTTACACTTTAATTTCTTATTCTTCTGCTGCTGCTGTTAGCCTCTACCTTCACTTCTCGCTTTTCTCGTACGCCCAGGAAGCAATTGCTTTCTTTAGAGGTACCAACTTTGGCTCTTTATTATTCTTCTTCTGCTGCTGATCTTGTTTATCTCTCTGTCTGTGATTTGGTTTTGAGCTAGGAGCTTAAACGCAAATGGTTTATCTACCTCTATTTAGATGTTTTATGAATTTAATTTACCAGAATCTGTTGATGCACTGATGCGAATTTTTGAAATCCTTTTGACTTCAATCTATTTGTCTCATCTACTAAGGGGAGTGGCTCATATATCTCTAATTAAATGGAGTATAGGACTTGTAACCCCCAGCTTTTTCTTGTGTTTTTTTTTTTTTTTTAAAAAAGTCTGATCTCTCTATACAACACAAGTGAAGACATCTTTCAATACCGACTTATCTAGCTGTCTTATGCTTTTGTCATTGATTTATCCGCATAGGATGTTTATCTTCCTGAGGCGAATTATTTTCTCTGTGAATTTGTTATCTGCAGGCTTTTTATTTTTTGTCAGATTACTCCATCTGTGACTTCTGCTTCTCTCTCATAAAAAATTGAAGGTATGCATTTTAAAAACCACTTCTCCATTTGCATACCAACCTTAAAAACCTGCCCATCCTAAACCGTAAATTAGACATCCAAATCAAACACATTTCCACCCTTAAAGTCATCTCGCGAAAAGACCCATCTCTAGATTTTGCCATAGATAAAGACAAATGATAAGTCTGTGCATGAGTCGTCAAAGAGGTCTTAAACGAACTGGGTCAAGTTATCCCTTTCTGGTATCTCAAGAAAAGGCGTGAGAGGTTTCGCCTCAATGTCATAGTCAAAACATTTATTAGTCAAGAATCCAGGTTCATTTGATACTTACTATGATAGGATCAAACCCAAAACTGAACGTGCACTATTGACAGACTATAGGTGAATTGCAGGCTTTTTTTTTTTTTTTTTGTTGTTGTTGTTGTGATAAATGTATATGGGATAACACAATATGATTATTTTGTTTTGGTTTTTCTTTCCACTCCAGGTTTTAATTTTCCCCGGGTAATTTCTTAAATGGGAAGGAAGAAAACTGAAGAGGCTAGTCTAGCCACTAAAGCGAAGGGATACAGTAAAGATGGAAAGAAAGAGAAAATATCTGTCTTAGACATGTTCGCAAACATGGACTCGAAACCTGATAAACCTAAAAAAGGATCAACCTCCAGCATTGCCAAGGGTAAGGCTCCAAAGATTGCATCTTATACTGATGGGATTGATCTCCCTCCTTCTGATGAGGAAGACGATTATGCTTCTGATGATGAGCAACAGCAGGCGGAGGCAAAAAGGCAATCTAATAAAGTGCAACGAAATGACCCAAAGCCACTTGATATCTCTATAACAGACAAAGAGCTCAAAAAAAGAGAAAAGAAAGACTTGCTTGCTGCTCATGCTATTGATATGGCTAAAAAAGAGGCCCTTAAGGATGATCTTGATGCTTTTGCTGTTACCATTGGTAGACGAACTTCAGTTCTTGAAGGTGAAGATGAAGCAGACGCTAATGTCAAAGATATATCGATAGAAGATTTTTCAGTGTCAGCACGGGGTAAGGAACTCTTTAAGAATGCATCTGTGAAGATATCTCATGGAAAGAGATATGGTTTGGTTGGTCCCAATGGAAAAGGCAAGTCTACGTTGCTAAAGCTTCTTGCTGGGAGGAAACTTCCTGTACCTAAAAATATAGATGTGCTTCTGGTTGAACAAGAGGTTGTTGGTGATGATAAAACTGCTCTTGAAGCAGTTGTTGCAGCTAATGAAGAGCTGGTCAAGATTCGGGAAGAAGTTGCATCTTTGCAAAATTCAGTTTCAGCTGTTGGCGATGATGATGGAGATGAACATGATGATGATGCAGGAATGAAGCTTGCTCAACTGTATGAAAAATTACTTATCTTGGGGTCTGATGCTGCTGAGGCTCAGGCATCAAAGATCCTTGCTGGTTTGGGTTTCACCAAGGAAATGCAGGGCCGTCCCACTCGGTCATTTAGTGGTGGCTGGAGGATGAGAATTTCATTGGCCAGGGCACTTTTTGTGCAGCCAACTCTTTTATTATTGGATGAACCAACTAACCACCTTGACCTTAGGGCTGTCCTATGGTTGGAGGAATACCTGTGCAGGTGGAAGAAAACTCTTGTCGTTGTTTCTCATGATAGGGACTTCCTTAATACAGTGTGCAATGAAATTATCCATCTTCAAGACTTGAAGCTTGATGTCTACCGAGGGAATTTTGATGATTTTGAAAGTGGATATGAACAGCGGCGCAAAGAGATGAACAAAAAATTTGAGATTTTTGAGAAGCAGATGAAAGCA
>CATIWR010067486.1:0-20694 GCA_949677035.1 Omphalea diandra | reverse complement strand
ACTATCACTTAAAATGGTTGAAAGCATTGCGTTATAACTTGGAAGGATTAAAAGAATCTGAATTATTGTCAATTTGTATGTACCTAAGGTATACAGTGAATTATTGGACGATAGGTTCTTTACGTTAAACATAACATTGGGGCGACAGACTTTTATTACGTACTTGGGAAGGGAAATGTGACCTACTACTGCTTCCTAGTCTTCTTGGATCGTCTTAATTATGTACTGGTAATTCTTAAGAGTGAAAACTATTTAAATTAAAACCGGTGGAATAACACAGAGACGGGAGAACGCGTATGAGAAGATTTTGGTTTTTAAACTGAATTTCTCACATGTAATGGTGAGTCATTTAATCAAAAGCAATTTACATAATATATTTGAAATATAAAACTATAAAATGTTATTAGTAAAATAAAAAAATTACATAAATAACTTTTTCTGATTAATTGATTCATCGTCATGCTAAAATTTGCGCATGTGAGCCACTCAGTCTTAAAAAGTCTCCGAATAAGTGACGTTTTTGGTTCCGTGTCCTATTTGCTTTGGGGCAATGCCTCCAATCAATGTCTTCATTTTTACTCGTGACTCTTGTGTTTGGGAGGGAGAAAAATAAGAAATGAAGTAAAATAAGGATAAAAAATAAAAAAAGAAGAAGATAATTTTATCATGTTTGGGAAATAAAGGAAAATAAGAGGGAAGAAAAAATAAACTTTATTTTCTCTCCAAAATGGAGAGAATGTGAGAGATTGAATGGACTTTTATAAAATTACAATTTTGTCTATACAACACCAAAGTGAAGTTATTTTATTTTTAAGATTTAAAATAAACATAAAGTGAATTTAAATTATAAAATTAGTAAAATAACTTTATCTAAAATTTTTAATTGAAACTAATTCTCTAAAAAATCTTATGACTTTTTACTTATTGTCTTTTTAGTTTCACATTTACCAATTGATGCTCAATGATTGAATATTAATATATTGAAAAATAATATTTGATAAATATTAGCATTTAAAGTTTAATTTATGTTTAATATTTAAAAAATATAACTGAATGTATAAATCTGTTTTTTTAACATTTAAAATTTAAAAACTAATGTTAGATTTTTTTTTTTTTTAGTATTAACATTATATTTTACATTATATAAATTGTTATTTAATATAAAAGCATTATCTTTTTTTATCATTATATAATACAATTATATATCCAATTGTTTTCTTGAATGAATGGTAAAATAAAAAATATATAAAATAATATTTTTCTTCTCTTTAATATTTTGCTTTTCAAATAAAAAATAAAATTACTTTCATTTCCCTCTCTTTTATTTAAACATATGGAAGAAAAAAAATAAAATTCATTTTTTCTCTATATTTTTTTCCTCCGTACATGATTTTCCAAATATAATGTTATTGTGTTACATTTTCCGTTTCAAAAATATTTTAATATTTTTATATATTTTTAATTTTTTTAAAAACATTGTTTATCCATGTCGTTTCATATTTGTTGATTTTCGCATTTTCAGAGCACAGATTATCACGGACGTCATCATAAGACATTCATTTTCCTCCGGGATTTTAGTATGAATCTTGAGTATGACACGTGGACGTTACTCTTAACAGTCCTGCACATTTTATCGAACGCCATCTCATCAGCCTCGTTTAGCGCCGCCAACGCCTACGACCCAACGACTCCGTCTTCTCTCTCAAATACCCTCCGAAAAATCTAAAATTAATATCATGCCCCTCTGCCTCTCTCCCTTTCCCTGTACCTCTCCTTCTATCCTCCATGCGCACCGTAGCTTTCCCCTACTTCCCATGTCTATCCTCCGCAGCCTGACTCCCCGCCACCTACCCTCTCACCTCAACCACCGCCGACGACACCGCCGCTTCGCCTCAGTCGCCGCCGCCGCAGTTCGGCAAGACACCACCGTCTGGTCCCAAGCTCCACTCTCCCTCATCGAACCCGCCGCTGAGTCCCTCTTCCACGTCACCGTCGACATCTCCGAGTCTCCCGACCTCGCCGAGTCACATACATGCGCAGGGCAGTACCTCCAGCTCCGCATCCCCCAGGTCGAGAAGCCGTCTTTCCTTGCAATCGCGTCGTCGCCATCTTACACTGCCGCCAATGGCGCGTTTGCATTCTTGGTGAAGACGGTTGCCGGCTCGACAGCGGAGTTGCTGTGTGGTCTAAAGAAAGGCGATGTAGTGGAATTGAGCCAAGCCATGGGCAGAGGCTTTGAAATAGATCGAATCGAGCCGCCGGAGAAGTATTCGACGGTCCTGATTTTCGCCACTGGATCTGGAATTAGGTATATAGCCTCATTGTTACTCTTTTTTTTTTTTTTTTATGTAAATAATTTGTATTAAGTAGGGAATCATTAGATACAAGCTCAAGAGCTTAGAGTAATTAGGTGACAAAAACTTTATATTGCATGCAGATATATAGTCCTGTTCGGGTTCTTGAATAACTAAAGAGCTTTGAGCAATTATGTGTCTTAGGAAATAAGGTGTTGTTGCCATTGATCTGAGAATTATGGAGAGTCTTGGTGATTTTATCAGCAATAACACTATCTTTTTGTTTCTGCTGCGCAATATTTATTCTAGCTATGCTTTGATCGGCATTGCTTGGAATTACATCTTGTAAGATTTACAGGGAAGACAGCCAGAAAGAACAACTAAGATATTGAATATTGGGGAAAAGGAAATATCTGAGGGTTGTATTTTAATTCCTTCAAGCCAAGATACCTACACTTCTGCTAAAATATAGGATTTATTAACAAGCTAATACTTGATGTTGTGATCTTGTTATGACTATGTAGTAATCTTATTAACACTCATGCAGCACAAATTAAGAAAACAAAAATGTTTGTTGTCTAAACTCTAAAGATTATATTTCACATTGACTTCTTATGCGGAGAGTCAGGAAGTTTGTATGCTGAAAACACTGCTTTATGAATAACCTTCTTGACAACTATGGGAATTCAGCTTGTCGCATTTTTTATATGGGTATCATGATATGAGACAAACAATAGTGATAATGTAAGGGGACTGGGATTGTCAGAATCATGTAGAAGCATCTGCAATTTTTTCGGATATAATTTGTATGATTTTCTGTTTTGGGACAAGTAAACCAATGCATAAATAGTTTTCTCTTAATAGGGGAAAAATTAAGGGGGGGTTTTCTCCTTTTCCTTATTTGGATGATGTAGTCCTTCAATTCTGTTTTTCTTCACCCTTAAATGGTTAAGGCTATTTGATCAATTCCCTTCATTGTCTTTAATGGGGCTGAAAAGATTAATTGGAGAAATTCAAAGATATAATGAATATTGCCACAGTTTTTTATTGCTTCTATCAGTTAGTTTGGATAGTTACACTGCTTCATTCTTATATTTAAAAAAAAAATCTCAAGAATACAGAGCATGGTTATTTCAGTGAAACAGCCTTGCTACAAGAGTTCTTTTAATATGCATCTACATTTTCTAACTTTTATGTGGGCAATTCCTGATGATGTATATCTCACCTGCAGTCCTGTTCGGTCTCTCATTGAGTCCGGGTTTAGTGCTGATAGAAGATCTGATGTGAGGCTGTATTATGGTGCAAGAAACCTCAAGCGAATGGCTTACCAGGTTTGATCGCTTTTTTATTCATCATAGTAATCTTTAAATCTCTGCATGGTATTTACAATTTGAATGCATCTTGACTGCTCATATTGAATGGGGCTAATTTTGAATTGTTTTCTTCTTTCCTCTTGTAGGATAGGTTTAAAGGTTGGGAAGCTTCTGGTGTTAAGATTGTGCCAGTACTATCACAGCCAGATGATAGTTGGAGGGGTGAAACTGGCTACGTACAGGTACTTTGTTTGTGCATTCACTTTTGAAGGCTGTTAAATGTTAAAAATACAACTGACACCATTGTGCTTCATAGGCTGCTTTTGCCAGGGCCAAGCAAATTGGTAGCCCCATGGCCACTGGTGCTGTACTCTGTGGGCAGAAACAGATGGCTGAGGTTTGTTACTGCCTCCATTATATCTATTTATTAATTACCATGTCCAACCACATTGTCTGAAAGATTTATCATATTAAGATGACATTATCCCCCAACTATATCACAGACTACACACCTGTGGATTAGTACGCTAGAACTGAAAATAAAACAGTGAAAAGTCACCTGTTATTTAGTTTCAATGCAAGTAAAAAATGTGAAAGTGCCATGGAAGGACATTTATTTCTAAGGGTACAAGAACGGATGCCCAGTTCTGCCAAGCCTGTTGTTCAACTTATCTGCTAAACTTAGAAGATGCCCATGCCATATAGGCTAATTCACACGATTACCAACTCACTTAAGATGATTGATTGGATAAGCATTCATCAACCTTTTTCGTATTTGTGTCCGATATCGGTATTTAAGAGTCCTCTAATAATTTACTTTCCAGGCACAAAGGGGAGAAAAACGTACCAAATATCGAGTAAATTGGTTTCTTCATATTCCATGTTGATGAAAACAAAGATTGAGAAAATTACTGCATTTTCTTTTTTCTCTTTGAGTCCTATATATATATATATATATATATAAACCATACTTTTGAAAATTGTCTTTACAAAAGCCAAAGCAAGTTCGCTCTTGGGCAGGAAATGAACGAAACAAGAATTGAAGATGTTGATGTTATTTTCCATGTAACTTGATAACGTGTATAATTAATCGGTACTTACCTAGTAAATGAGTGGGCAAAAACCGGTTGTAGGTACTGCTATTACTAAATTTATGCGAGGAATATCACTAATATTAACTACTTTTTGCAGGAAGTAACATCAATTCTTGTAGCAGATGGAGTCTCAAGTGATAAAATATTAAAGAACTTCTGAAAGGTTCGCATTGTTGTATTTAGTATTTTCTTGAGCAACAGTTGTAATGATTCTTTTGTTCCACGACTGTGATGGAATATGTCGGTCAGCCAACCAAGACCAATTTTTGGATTTTGTATGTTTTGTCAAATTATACTGCTTCTTGCAACTAAATTATAGGATTTATACCTCGGTTTTAACACTTAGGACAGGATTTAGCAGTTTTGAATGATATTTTTTACATGCTAATGTGAACACGATTGTTCAATGAAAGGAATTTAGAGTGAGAAACCTTAGTCCACGCAACTTGAACTCTGTTTGGTAGTGATATAATCATGTTTGGTTCACAATTTTATTGAACTTTTTCTTAATTAAATTCCATTACCGTTGATTTTCTGTGTATGAGGATTTTACAGTAAATTACACTTTAAATCATTCCGAGAGAACTTTGAGTATTGGGGAGAGAACCCTGGCCTGCTGTTGTAAGGATAGAGACGTCTTAATGTGCCTTATTTTGGTATAACAGCCGAAAGTACATGAATATTTAGCAACCATGTACTTCAATAGTATCAATACCACAGTGATATGCCTTAATTCATTGTGATTTATGATTTTTTGTAACTTGATGTGTATTTTAACAAGAAATATGGAATTTTATATTTTTTTCTAAGGTATATATATATATTTTTGATACATTATATATCATTCATTGAACATTAATGCTATTTAGCATGGCATCTCTAGAAACCTAAGGGGATATTGTATATTTTTTTTTCGATGGAATATATTTTATTTTGATACATTACAGATCATTCATTGAACATTAATGCTATTAACATATCTCTAGGAACCCAAGGGGATATCTCAACTTTAGGACGTTAAATTCTTGCTTCTCCGTTAGGTTTCGGTTATCCGATGGAGGATGGATCATTTGTGGAAAGGAGATTGCATCTTCAAAAACATTTTTAGCAGGTAATATCTCTCCCCTTATTCGAAGGGAAAGGGAAACCAACTGTAAAATACAAAGCCTATCTAATGCAAAAGGCAGATGTTGCTGATGGGTGACATCAATTTGCTGAAAAACCAAATTGCTGCTAAACGGCAAAAGACGAATACTAGAAAACAGAAATATGACGCACTACGAATTAAACAAAGTTAGTGCCTTTAAAGAGCTTACCCCCTAAATCGTTTCTTGGAAAACCTGTACGATTCCAGATAACATTAGGCTAAGTTTGTTCACTGGGTTATTTGAAGCTTGATTTGATAAAAATTTTATTTATTAAATAAACTTTAAAATTAAGCTTGAATTCGCCTTATTAATTTCGAGACAATTTCAAATTTATAAATATTCAACTTAATAAATTCTCAAATCAATTTGATAATAATTTCTTAGATTGGTTTGCAAACAATTTTTAATAATTTAAATATAATTTATAACATATAGAAAAATATTTTCTAAAAATGTATTAATTAAACATATGAAGAAAGTAATATGTTGTTATAATGTACATTTATTTAATATTTATTTTACAAATTTTTTAATGTAAATATTAATAAATATATTAAGTTTTTAAAATAAAAATATTAATTTATAATAATTTTATTTATAATTTAATTCTATTAAAAATTTGAATACAATAAATTATTTAAATTTATGAACTTTATACCTCTTCAGTTCATAAATTTTATATAATTTTGTTACTACTCTAGTTCAATTTATTTCTTAAATAATTTTAAATATTCAATTCAAAATCGAATTTATTTTTAAAAGTATTTAACTCAATCAAGTTTTAAGTAAATCAACCCTCAGCACTACACATTTGCAAAGCAAAATATTGTCAATCAGAAGATATAAAGCACCAAACGGCCCCAATAAAATGGACTTGAAGATCTGTTCAACTGCCCAAATCAAGTCCATCCCTCCCACAAATTTTAGTACGAAAGGAGTTTTCCGACTTAAAAGTTCCAAACTACCTATGAACCAGGAAAGAACCAATGCAAACAGAAACAAAGTGATTGATTGATGAACCCTATTCATTTCGCCAATCAGGAGTTTCAGTATTAGTGCCCTCAACCAACTTCTTCATGGTTGTCGTCTGATGACTTTCCTAGAGATCGGCTCCTTTGGTCATATTTGTGGTCATCAGATTCTGATGACCTTGAGTCCATGGTATGGTATAGCCGATGACGTTTATGATGCTTTGCATGGCTTCTCCTGTCCTCATCACTTGAGAAATCTGAATCACTCAACTCTGATCTGCGGTGACGCTTGTGATTCTTTGAATGGTTACTCTTCCTGGTATCACCATTGCCCTCATCACTTGAAAAATCTGAATCACTGGATTGCGATCGGCGGTGGCGTCGGTGATGCTTCCCATGGCTTCGCCTTTTTATTGCTTCACCATCATCATCACTTGAAGAATCAGAAGTGGAGTCTGATTTTGATTCATGATGCCTATGTCTTCGATGGTTTCTCTTTTTCCTCCTTTCTTCCTCATAATCGCTTCCAAAACCATCACTGCTATCATCACTTGAGTCAAAGGACCGTCTCTTTGACTTGATCTTGGATTTCTTATCCCTTCTCTTCTCATTGTCACCTGAATCAGAGTGAGAATGCTTTCTGTGTTTTTTGTGAGTTCTTTTTCCAGACTTCCTCCCTTCAACGCTGTTGCTTTCACTGTCTGTATCAGATCTTGATACAGATTTTTTATGCTTCGCAGCCTTTTGCTTCCTTTCTTTGACTTCAGCATCAGCCTTTGCCTTTGCAGCAGCTTCTAACTTCTGCTCCCATTTCAAAGGGGCTTCTTTCTTCTCCAAAGCTCTCTTCTTTTTCTCCTCAACGAATTGGATGAACTTCTTGCTGTCCATTTATATATAAAAACAAGCTCAAATCCTGCATTTTGATATGATGATGACCAGAAGTACATCTCACAGAAGAGAAAAAACAATGTTAGTTCTTCCAATATTAAAAAAATAACCTCAAACAAGAAGTAATGCCATAGATAGAAATAGAGTTTCATGTTTACTACAAACATTTAATGAGCAATAAGATTCTGTTGAACGTATGATACAGCAGAAATACAATAAAACATAAAAGTAGATAAGTAGCACTGGGTAATACACATTCATGTCTATCACAAATTTAATCCCCCCAACAAAGCTTAGTGGTTACCAATAGGCATTTCCACCTGGATCTCTAAGGTTAAAATTCTATTGGGACGGGGGTGAAGCATGTATGGGAAGAAAAGCAGCTCAGATTTTCATACAGTATAGTGCATCTTATAGACCAAAATAACCCAACATCATCATCAGACATATCACAGAAATTTTCATGAGAACATAAAAAATCAAAGGTTTTCATGAGGACATAAAAAATCAAAGGGCTCTCAGATGGCTTATAAGTAAAACCATACTGTTGTTGTAACAAAGGTCTCCGCCACTTTAAAGTCCTACGTAAGGCCATCAATTAGGAACATTATCTAAGGAACTAAATGATCAGCATGCTATAAACACATTAATTTATGAGACATGAGATAACACAAACAAAACAACCAGATTCTGAAATAAATTTGATTCAACTTTCTTACCTTATGTGCAAATACAGGAAACCCCCTCCGAGCACAACTAATTAGTTTTCCACCAGTCAGTAGTAAGGCAAATCTGCAAAATTTATTAAAACATTAAGTTATTTATTTTTATCCAAAGAGAACTTAAAACAAACAAGCAAGGAATGAGTAAAAAAACATCATTAACGAGTTATTAGAGAGAGAGATAAGGACCAAACTTTACAGAAACAAACTCTGTTACACAAGTTGCTCAAACACATATGCTCAAAAGCACATGAATAGATTCCATCATGCAAAAGGAGGTTAACTTTGCTAGAAAATATAGTTTAAAATGATAGGAGGTTAATGCATGTAAAATCATTTAAAACCTTAACATTCCACTCATTAACTATCTCTGACCTACTGAAATGTATAGCTCAATAAGGCTAGGCTAATCAAATTCCTAACCTATTTGAAGAAGCATTCATGATTAGTTCCCCTATTCTAAAGTTTAATTCTTTCTGCCTCTGTATACATTTTTCGCTGCAGTTTCTTTTTCTTCTCCTTCCTATAAGACAAGTGAATGTTCGGCGATTGTGGTCCATCTACATAGTAATGATACAACATGAATACTAGCAACCCCTAACAAATAAAAAAGGGGCAATAAGACCTAAATTTCTTAGTACAAGAAGAGCACAAATACGCAACAAAAACAACACGCTGAACATACAATGAATAAGCACAAATAGCAACACAATTAGCCCTAGAAGGAAAAATCGCTGAAAACCCTCAAGCCCATTATTTGATTTATTCACATCAAGCGACAATTAACCAAACCCTAAACTGCATTACAGATCAAACAGATAACGAAGAAATCCACAAAAAAAAAAAAAACACGAATATAATAGAAATGAGATATTTAAAAAAAAAAAAAAAAAAGATAGAGAGAGAGAGAGAAATGACCTTTGAAGGAAAGAGCGAAGAGGAGAGAGTCGATTGGCAACGACGGAAAGGCGTCTCTCCGTCAGCTAGGGCTTAATCTTCCAGAATGGTCTAATGGTATTCGTGTTTGTGTATTGTATTATATATATATATACACACGCACGCAATGACTCGTGTGAAACGTGGGAAGTCACTCGGCTTTTTTTTGTCGGTTACTAATTTATTAACATTATGAAATTAACGTATATTATTAATTTTTAGAATTAAAATAAATTTTAAATAATTATTTATCATTTTAAATAAATATATGTAATATAATCATATATTATTATTTTTAATCGTATTACTAATTTTATAATATTATGAAATCAATATATATTATTTATTTCATATCAGAATTAATTTTAAATAATTATTTGTCATTTATCAAATAATTATATATAATATAATCATATATTATTATTTTATGTTATGTAATAGGAAATTATCATATTGAAAAAATTTAAATAGAATATTATAAAAATTAATTGTCAAATAAAAATGATTTTTTAAATGGAAAATTTAAAAATATAAAGAGTAAAAATTTTAAATAGAATTTCAGTTTCATAATTAATTTTAAACAATTATTTATCATTTGTCAAATAATTATATCTAATATAATCACATATTATTATCTTACATTATGCAATAGGAAATTGTCATATTAAAGATTCAAATGGAAAATTATAAAAACTAATAATCATGTAAAAAAGATTTTTTTTCAACAGAAAATTGAACAAAATCTAAAGAGTAAAAAATTTAAATAAAAAAACTAAAAAAAATTAAATAGAAAAATAGAAAATCTAAAAACATTTATTCAAATAAAAAATGAGATTTAAATAATTTCTATTATCAAAAATTATTTCATTTAAATTCAATAATTTTTCTCTAAAAACTATGTTATATAAAATTGAATGTATAAATTTTTAAATAATCTTTTATTACAATTATTTCGCGCGCGCTCGCGCGCACACACACACATATATATATATCAGTTAATTTTATTTGTGTTATAAAATACTTAATATTATTTGTTAGATTGATTGTTAAGAATTTATTTTATTAAAATTTAATAAATTTTCTCTTAAAATTGTGTCATGTAAGGTTAAAAGTATAAATCAATATTTCAGTTTTAGAATTAATTTTAAACTATTACTTATTATTTATCAAATAATTGCATATAACATAGTCATATATCATTGTTTTATATTATATAATAGAAAACTGCTACATTAAAAATTTAAATAGAAAATTATAAAAACTAATTGTCATATAAAAAAGATTTTCTCTATAAAAAATTAAAAAATCTAAAGAGAAAATTTTTAAATAGGAAACTAAGGTCATATAAACAAATTTTCTAAATAGGAAATTGAAAAATTTAAAAAGTAAAAAATTTTTAAATAGAAAATTAAAAAATCTAAAAAGCAAATATGTATTTAAATAGAAAAGTAAAATTTAAACTATTTTCATAAGTGCATCTCACATGCACTAAATTATATTTAATATATTTGATATAAAAATCTATTTGTGAATTATATTTTATAAATTTTAAGTTATGACGTGATTAATCATAATTACTATTGCATATAAATATCGAATAATTACTAATCAACACCATAATTTTGCTCATTGAGGTAATTTAGTTTTATTATTCGAATATCACTCCACATACTCAATATATATGTATAAAACTTTGTATTTGTTTAAAATAGTTTTATAACTAGTAGTAGACTTGCACAACGTGAAATAAGTATAATAAATTTAATATTTATTTTTATTAAATAATTAATTACCTAATTAAATGATTAAATATTATTTTATAAAAAAGTTATTATCAAGTAAATAAAATAATAAAATAAATTTCTTAAATTTTATAATTATGTATGGATGTAATTGTAACAAATAATTATCTATTGATTCACCCTCTCAATTTTTTATTACATAATTTCAAGAGAAAATTTATTAAATTTGAATAAAGTAAGTTCCTAATAATTAATTAATTAAATAATATTAAGTATTTTATAATTAAAAAATTAATATATATATATATATAAGATAATTATAATAAAAAATTGTGTAAAATTATACTTTCAATGTTATATCAAATAATTTTAAAAAGAAAATTTATTAAGTTTGAATAAAATAATTTCTAACAATCTATTATACTGTCACTAAATTTTATATACCTAGAATTTTGAATAATCAATGCAAATAGTTTAAATCTTACTTTTTTATTTAAATAAATTTTTACTTTTTTAGATTTTTCTAAATTTTTGTTTAGAAATTATTTAAAATTTTTATTTTTTTAGATTTTTTAATTTCTTGTTCAATTTTTTTATATGATCATAGTTTCCTGTTTGAAATTTTTACATTTTAGATTTTTTTTAATTTTCTATTTAAAAAATCTTGTTTATATGATGATTAATTTTTATAATTTTTTATTTAAATTTTTAATATTATATTTTTCTATTACATAACATAAATAATAACATGTGACTATATTATTTATAATTGTTTGACAAATTTCAAGCAATTCTCTAAAATTCATTCTAAGATTGGAATATTGATTCATATTTTCAATTTTGTGTATAATTTCAAAAAAAATTATTAAATTTGAATAAAATAAATTATTGATAATCAATACACACACACACACATCTATGTGTGTGTTTGAAATAATTGGAATAAAGATTGTCTAAAAATTCAGACTTTCAATCTTATATAACATAGTTTTAAGAGAAAATCTATTAACTTTGAACGAAATAATTTTTAACAATTTATTATATTGTTGCTAGTTTTTTTTATATTTAGTATTTTGAACAAACAATATATTATATGTCATTTAATATTATATATTTTATATTTAATTCAAAATGTAAAATTATATGACTAATATATTACTATATTTTTATATCAATAAATATTAACAATATAAAATTTTGACATTAATGTTGAATTCTGACTATTTTGGACCATAGCAAAACCTCGTTATTACAATAAAATATTTATATCTAATCTAATAATTTTTTAATGATTAAAAGAATCTTTTCTCTTGTTTTTTCGAAGTTTTAATCTCTTTGAATGTCACATACTCTCTCTCAAATTCTTATTTTATTTGAGATTTTTATTGTTACAAACTTTTTATTTTTATGAAGGGGATATCATTTGTACTTTATGTTATCATATTTTGAGATTATGTCATAATAACATACGAAACATTATTATTGAATCACTGTATCAAATATTTTAGTTCTACATAAGTTACAATAAAATCATATTAATATATTAAGGTTTAAAAAAATTAGTTTTCATAGTATGAAGTAAGTTGAGACTATCTAGGAATGGTTGTTATGATTCAAATCTCACTAATGTAATCTGTTAATACAAAAAAAAAAAAAAAAACTAATTTTCATATCTCATAATATCATGAAAAGATCAATGATTGAATTTAAGATAAAGTGAATAAGATTTAATAGTACATGATAAAATTGTAATCTTCATCATAGAAATTAGTTTTAATCTTATATTCAAAATTAGAAATGAGTATGTATAAGGCCCGAACTTGATCTTTAAGGGTCTCTCATAAACGAGGACTCCTTCCCTTAAGTAATGAGCACGGAAAGGATAAATTTGATGAAATGATGATGGTTAAGTAAGATAGGATATTAGTTATGAAGTATGATTAAGAGAAATGATGGTAGAGGATGTTAAGTTACAAGGCAATGTGTGTAAGTTATGATGTATAGGCAAAAAATAAGCTTAAGATATATGAATGAATGATGGAATTAGACGTTTAATAATGAAAAAATGTCTATATTATATATAGGAGGAAGTTATGTTAAAGGATGTGTTAAGAGAAATGAGAAAAGATGATAAAGCCTAAGGCATAAGCTAAGTTCAATGCATAATCTTTTAATGGTTACTAAAATATGTAAGTGTTATTAATGTGTGACTAATGATATGTTTTAAAAGTCTAAAGTTGGCATTTGAAGTGTGTTGAAGGACAAAACAAAGGGTTGGAAGCAAAGCTTCTAGAAGTGTTATGGTTTAAAAGATGCATTTTGTTAGACTTTAGAAAATATTTTCGACAATCTATCTTTTTAGGCAAGTGACTTTCAATCATCAAAGTAGAATGTGAAGTTGAATAGTGCTTCTTCAAGAAATGACACTTTTGATAGCTAAACATAAAGTTAGGCAATTGAAAGTGCATTTGGCTAAGCATGTTCTAAAATGCTTGTTCGGCCTTTTTAGGTGCACTACTCCACCTCTTTTCTTACTTTCTACCCTTACATGACTAAAACTTCATTTTCCTCAGTTTTTCATCAGTCTAAATGCTAAAGAAAACCTCCTAAAGCTCATTTTTCATCCATGTTTACTAAATCAAAGTTGTAGAATATAAGTTGCTTAACATTTCTTCATCATCTTTCAAGCCTAGTTTGGTCATTTCCTCTTCTTGTTAAGTAAGTCCACCACCTGCCTTCTTATATATATATGTTTGTTTCATGGTTAATTAGATGAGTTTATGATACGGTTAAGCTATATTGACATGGGAAAAGTAAAGATGTATACGAGGATGGCTTGATTGATGATGTAATATTCAATTGAAGTTTTGAAAGGCGTTGATTATTTTTTTTTTAATGATTATTGATTTCTTAAATGCTAATTAGCATCCTAAATTTCACGTTTATGGTGATAATTGGTGCTTGGAAAATGTCTTACACCTTAATTGACACAAGGTTAGACATGGAGGTCTTAATGAGTTTAATGAATGTTCCTTGTGTTATTGAGTTTTGTTGTAAGATATTGATGTTATTTGAGGTCCTTGATGATGTTTGACATTTTGGACCTTATGGTTATAGTCATATATGAATGGAACAGATGTTCCTCATTTAGTTAGATTAGGATTTATACATGCAGCAAAATCAGAATTTTTGGCCTCAGGCAAATGTTGTTATAGTGGCGCCATAATCCATCATACCACAACTTCAATACAATTTGCAACCATTTAATTCCAATATCTCACCTGTGGATTCTATGGTTCCTAATTATGGTGTTTGGCACCCTGATACGAAAACAACACATCACATGACTACAAATCCACAAGTTCTCTATAATGTTACACCATATAAAGGGATGGATTAGATGATTGTGGGGAATGGGCAAGGAGTTTCGATAACTCATATTGGTAATGCTTTGTACACTTCATTAAAATTTGATTAGCCTTTTTAACTAAATAATGCGCTTTATGTTCCTGAAATCAAGAAACCCCTAATTTCTGTTCAAAAATTTACCATTGATAATAATTATTTCATTAAGTTTTGGCCTAAAGAATTTTTTGTTAAGGATCAGGTGAGCAGGGCAACCCTGTTACATGGTCAGAATAAGGAGGGATTGTATGAGATGCTTGCGCCAACCTCAAAAACGGCCTTCATTACTGAAGCAAATTCCCATGTTGATTGACATATGCATCTTGATCATCCAAATAAAAGAGTTATGTCCACTGTTATTAATAAAAATAATTTAGTTATTTCAAGATCTTCTAGTTTTTCAGATATTGATCGTTGTCCTTCTTGCAAATTGGGAAAACTAGTTTACCTACTGCCTCTGTTGAGCATTAAAGCTGTTTTCCTTTTGAAATTATTCATTCCGATATTTGGGGGGTCATTCCCTACTGTGTCAAATCTTGTTTTTAAGTATTTTGTTTTGTTTGCGGATGATTTTACTCGTTTTAAATGGGTTTATTTTTTAAAAGCTATAATTGATGTGTTTAGTGCTTTTCTTAAATTTAAATCTTAAATACATGTCAATTTAATATCTGCATCAAGACTTTTCATTTGGATTAGGGTGGAGAGTATCAAAAATTGAATAGGTATTTTGAATTTTTTATAGCATTTCTTGCCCAAACACACATGAACAAAATGGCCTTTCTGAAAAGAAAGTTCGTCATATTGTTGAAAGTGGACTAACTTTAATGGCTCATGCTATAATAACTTTTCAATTTTAGCCTTATGCCTTCTCTAGCGTTGTTACATCGATTAATGCTCTTCTCACTCCTATCTTGCAACAAAAATGTCATTTTGAAAATTTGTCGTAAATACACTGAAACTAAGAGTTTTGGTTGTGCCAACTATCCATATTTAAGACCATATAATGCTCACAAATTTAACTATCGAAGCAAACAATGTGTCTATTTAGGTCTAGCACAAAATTATTCAGGCCACAATTGTTTGGATTTATGGACTAATAGAATCTATGTTGCTGAACATGTTGTGTTTGATCAGTCCATTTTTTTCATTCAAATTAACAGGCAAACCTGTTCAATCAACCAGTGAATCTGCTTCTTAACCATGGCTCATCATTCAATTCCCTTCGACATCAGTCGATAACAAAGGTACGTCCACACCTACTTTAACAAATAAGATTTTTTGTAGCAACTCATCCTTTTCACCCATAAGACATTCATTTCAGCCCTTCTAAATCACTAAGTCATGCCACTAACATTACACCACAACCACCTCATGCACAACAGCCTGCTACTATCCAAACTGTGCTGCCTAACACAACCATCTTGCCACTTGAAATTTTGACCATGCCCACCTCACAAACCTCTTCACCGCATGCATCACCGAACCAGCAACCAAGCCACACCCTATCCTTTCTTCAAATTCATCGCCATCCATCATCAAGCTAACCAAAAGACCAAAATCAGTCACCACCTGGATTGCACTTAATAGTAGACCTCACCAAATATGATCCGCCACCCATACTACTGCCAAAGCAAAACAACCCTCCTCCCACACCAATTCAAACTCACCACATGTCCATGAGGCCTTTTACTGTTGCAAAAACTCAGCATCTGAATTGAAAACAAGCTTTGGTTGTACTTAAAGAAAGAAAACATCTCAATTACAAGGAACATGAACCATAAACATTTTGTCAGGTTGTCAAATATAATGAATGGAAACAAGCAATGCCAAATGAAATGCAAGCCCTTTACTAATTCAATACGATCCCTTATACCTAAACCTGATGGTGCTAATGTTATTGATAATAAGTGGATTTGCAGGATAAAAAGAAAGACACATGGGAGTATAGAAAGGTATAAGGCAAGATTGATGGCTAAGGTTTCACTCAAATTTCAAGTGTCGACTATAAAAAGACTTTCAGCCTGGTGATTAAAGCCACTACAATTCAGTTGATCATGGCAATTGCAGCAATAACACAATGGAAAATGACGCAATTAGACATCTCAACTGCTTTCTTCCATGGCCATTTAGAAGAAATAATATATATGACACAACAACGAGGATTTGAAAGCAAGAATAATCCTTCATTTGTTTGCAAACTAAACAAGTCACTCTATGGTATCAAGCAAGCTCCACGGGCCTGGTTCTCATGTCTGACCAATTTTCTCAATTTCCTATATTTTCTGTCATCATAATCGGACAGCTCATTATTCATGTATAGGCCAAATGGTCAAGTAGTTTTTATTTTGGTATATGTCGATGACATCATCATAACTGGGTCCAATGATTTACTTGTCTCAGATATTATTTCTAATCTACAAATTGAGTTCCCAATTCGGGAAATCGGTGGGCTACACTATTTTTTGGTATAGAAGTTGAGGTTTAGTCGAATCTAAATATGTTTTGGATATCCTAGATAAGAATGGTATGATTGATTGTAATGACAGTTCTACTCCTATGGTATCCACGCCACCACTAACCAAAAAGGTGCTCTTCTTCCTAATGGTGATGATTATCACAAACTTGTTGGAGCTCTTCAATATGTGACCATCACTCAACCTGATATAACATTCAGTGTTCATAAGCATGCCAATTTATGCACTGTCCTACCGATATACATTGGAAAGCTTTAAAGAGGTTGTTGCGATATTTGAAAGGTACAACAAAGATTAGGTTATTTATTCAGTTCAAAGTGATTTTTCATTTCAATGCTACACTGACAGTGATTGGTGCAGTGACCTCGATGATAGTCAATCAACAAGTGGTTTTGGAATTTTCCTCGGCTCTTCCCTATCTTGGGTATCTAAAAAGCAACCTACAATTGCAAGGTCTTCCACTGAAAGTGAGTATAAAGCAATAGCAAATGCCACATCAGAATTGCTATGGTTGAAATCTTTGCCTATGGAAATTGGCTTTTTAGTGACAAAGGCCACACTTTGCTGTGATAACATTGGAGCTATTTATCTCAACTTAAAGTCCTTTCAAGCTAGAATGAAACCTATAGAGATTGATTACAATATTATGCGTGAACAAGTAGATGTCGATTTCATTCAGGTTCGGTTTGTGTCTACAACTACCCAAATTGCAGACATATCTGCCAAACCCTGCCATTGTCTCAATTTCTTGCATTACGAAATCACCTACAACTGAGACATTTGCACGGGTTTGAAGGGGGTGATAAATATATCAGTTTTTTTTTTTGTATTTATCTATTAGTTGTGTATCTAGTTGTTATATTTGGTTAGGAGTAAATCTTCTTTGTGACTTGTACACGACTTCTCTTGTTTATATAGAGAGGGCATAACTACTATAACATACACAGAAATATAATAAATTATTTACTCTTTCAGTTTGTCAAATAAATGTAACTTTATGCATGTAAAATGTAATCATTGACATTTTGAAATATAACTGAACATATTATTTTTATATTAAATCATTTTTGTAATTTTCACAATTAAAATCATAATATATTACACATCATCTAGTATTTATGTTTTATATTAAGCAACTACTTTATGCAAAAATGTTTTAAATTTTTTTTTGAAGTGAAGTTAATTTTTTCGTTAAGTTATAAATAATTTACGTTAAAGAACTATTTTATGAAAAATGACAAAATTATCTTTTTTTGTAATATAAAATAAAATTTTTCATTAAGTAAATATCAATTATATTAAATTCATTTATTTTGTAAAGTAAATAAATTTTTGCTATTAAATTACTAAATCATTATATTAAGTAATTTGCAAAAACAAATTATCATTTTTTGAAATAAAATGATTTGTTTCGTTAAGTTATTATACACAATTTATATTATGTAACTATTTATGAAAATCCACTAAATTTTTTTTTTGTGAAGTGAAGTAAAATTTTCATTAAGTTATAAATAATTTATGTTAAGTAACTAATTTATTAAAAAATGATAAAATTATTTTTTTGTTGTAATTTAAAATAATTTTTTGTTAAGTAAACCATAGTTACATTAAGTAACTATTTTATGAAAAAAAAACTACTAAAATTTCATTTATTTTGTAAAGTGAAAGAATTTTTCTATTAAGTTACTCACATTTTATGTTAAGTGCACTTTATAAAAAAATAATGAACTTCTTATTTTTTTTATGAAATAAAATAATTTTTTTTGTTAAGTTATACATACTTTATATTAGATAACTATTTTATGAAAACAAAACCTTTAAAGTTTTTTTTGTGAAATGAAGTAAATTTGTTTATTAAGTAATAAATAATTTACATTAAGTATCGAATTTATAAAAATGATAAAATTATCTTTTTTAATATAAAATAAATATGTTTAATAAGTAGATTATGATTGCACTAAGTAACAACCTTATGAAAAAAACTTAAAGTTTTCATTTATTTTGTAAAGTGATTTTTTTTTTTCGGTTAATTTGCTAAGTCATTATGTTAAGTTGCTAAGATATTATGTTAAGTTACAAAATTTGAGATATTCTGTATTATTTCTGTATCAATATAGAATTTAAGTTATTCTGCATTATACAAAAAGTCCAGAATTGTTAGGCATTTGTGCTAGAAACCAAGTGCTGCTTGAGGTTTCATCACATTATTGTTACTGTTCCAAAAAAATTTTTGGATGATTCCTCCAATCGAGATTATGCGTTTGAGTAAAGATTGTTCCTCTGCCTGTTGTAATTGCCCACAGAATTTGCTTGCTCGGTTCCAAATAGGTTTCCAACTTGAAATTAACGCTTACATGATTTCCTCCACACATATAACAAACAGCCTGCAATTGAGAAGATGATAATGCATTACAATTCATGGGCATTACATTGTTTAGAAAGAGACAATACCTGACCTCGTCGAAGGGCGGTGAATACATCCACATCTAGAAGTCCGGCTACCCTTGTTGGTGCTGCTGTGTTTGGATAACCTTGATAATTATTTGATGTAGTTTTTTTACCCTTTGTTTAGTTGGAGAGAAGTGAGAAAAAAAAGAAAAGAAAAGAAAAAATTATAATTATTTCTCTTGTTTGGTTTGCAAATAAGAGAAAGAAAAGAAAAGAAATGGAGGGAAAATATATTTTCCAAGAAGGTTTTGAAGAGAAATTCAAACAACAAAAATTTTCCTCCATTTTGAAGTGAAAAGAAGAGAAATGGTGGGTTAAAGGGTGTAAGATTTATTAAATGACATAAATATTCTCACTTTGTTTTATATATTTCTTTCTCATTTTCAGATAACCGCAAGGTAAAACTTTATATTCAACTGATGGTGTTTTGAGGTGGAGTTTTCTCGACTTTTTCAAGATATGCTCATAAGAAATTTTGGTGAGACGAGAATTGTTATGATACTTAGATGATATTAATTCACATACTTTCATTTCTCTTTACAAAAATTGGATTACATTCTTTTGTTATGAGGCTAGATTTTTTTTAGAAAAAATTTTGATCTAATGTTTACTAAAATTATGATCTAATATTTATAACAATTCTGGTCTCATATACTCAGATAAATGGCCTTTAAAATCACAAGTTTAGTTGTCAAATGCTAATTTTAGTTTTAATTTCAAAAAAAGAAATTTATTTATAATGAGATTAGAAAGGTAAATTTATATTTTATAATTCTTTATATCTTGCAAATAAATTTGAATTTCTTTCCTTGTGTAAATAGGAGATCCAAACAAGATAAAAATAAATAAATTTCTTTTCTCCTTATTTTTCTTGTCTAATTTATCTTCATTTCTCCTCTACAATTGGTGTACCCAGGGTGATCGGTCCCAGTTTTGAATCAGTTATTTGAAATTATCCATAATCGAACTAAAAATCAGTTATTCAAAAAATGAAAAACTGGTGTTAAATAGAAATAAAAAAAATATTCATTCCTCATTGAACCGATTTTCGGTTAGGTTCAATTTGGTTATTCAAATATTTTTCTTAAAAAATTAAATTTATAAAAAAATAGAATTTCTACATATATATTTATATATACATAAGTATTTAAAAATTAAATACATATGTAATTAAAAATAAATACATATATATATGTATTTAAAAAATAAAAATACAACATATATATATATATATATATATATATATATATATATATATA
>CATIWR010067443.1:0-13726 GCA_949677035.1 Omphalea diandra | reverse complement strand
GCAACACATGTACTAAAAGATATTCGGTTTACCCTTGATAATCAACGCTTTGAAGAGGTACACCTAAATTAATCATACATGCATAAAATATTATCATTGAATTATTTGAGTTATATATATACTTGACATATATATATGTATAGATGATGATATTATGCAGACACTTCTAGATTATTGTTTGCATAGGAGTGCGATTTGGAGGGCAATTGTACCACTTATTTTTTTTTTATATTATAGAATGACACCACCCCGATCGAGTGTTGTGCCAAGTTGGGTTGCAACAAACTATTCCTCATCCTCCATTGCAAACAGGTGACTTACACCCTATTGAATTACGTCTTAGTGTGAGGAAATAGGTGACACATAATGCACGATGAATAGCTTTGTGGAATAATCGATATAATCGTGTTGTAATTGACACCCCTTTGGTTGCACCACTCCATTTTCATTCACAATATATGGAGTGATATCGTCGTGTCACCAGGCGTTGGATCACACCCTGAGGTGCTTCAATTGGAGTTGTGGTTAGTGTCTTATCTAATTTTTTAAAAAATAAATATATTATTTATCTTTTTTATCTAATTTTTTTTCAAATTTTTTTGTAGGCCGATGGTCGATAATATGTTTTTTTGTTTTGCATGAGGATGCCAGACCCCATGCCTCACCCTGAAGAGGGACATCTACTTAGCACACTAGTCAGCGTCGTAGGCAGGGATTCACTGATAGGCGTGCAGAGGTTCCTATCCCACCCTCGCAAACATGTACACCTATACCGCCACCGTTGATATTTAATTACGGCAGTGCATATAAGTATACTCAATCAGAGGATGTTGGACTTTCATCCATGCCACATTCATATGAATGTCCTTTCACTACTACATATGGGTCATCAAAGGATGTTGAATTTTCAACAATGCCTCGGTTATATCAGTCGTACACTGCTTTATATGATCTATCAAAGGGTGTTGGTCCTTTATCCATGCCATAACCATTTGAGTATTATGCTACTCATCTATGTCATCACCATCTCATCCATTCAGTTATATATATGTCATTAGGAGACCAACTAAACCTTTCACTTCAACCGTCTGGTTCTTTTAAAGATATGACCAGTTCATCTGAGCTCTTTCAGTCTTTCACGAGTTTGTTGTCTTCCGCCTAGTTCTTTTAAAGATATGACCAGTTCATTTGAGTCCTTTCAGTCTTTCAAGAGTTTGTTGTCTTCTACACCGCCATCAGCATGACCGATAGAATTTGATTTCTCACATCGAGCAGATCAACATTATATGTCATTCATTCCGTCTTCTGGACAGCAAGAGCCATTTGCTACTTTAGACAGCATGATTCCAAATATTTTTAGCACCCCCTTTTACAAACAACTGTTGGCTCAGTCTACATTCGGTTCTAGAGCATCTACCATTTCTCCTTTCACACAACATCATACAAATGATGTTAAACCTCAAGATCACGATGTAGATGATCCTTATATTTCTACTACTAGGTTATGAGGTACTGCATTCAGAAATAGACGCTCACAACGAACCAGGAGACATCTAAATTGCGACACTGAATAGTTATGTTTTAGTTTTTATGTCTTTTGTTATACTTAATTTAAATTATTATATAAATTATTTATTCATTAAATTTAGTCTTCTCTAAATTAAATTTACAATTGCATAAATGATGGTTTCTCAAATTTTTTTTTAAAACATAATTTATTTAAATATAAATAAACACACTATTATTCAAGTATATTATACAAAAAGTATAATATATATATATATATATATATATATATATATATATATATATATAGATATAATGTTGTATGAAATTGAATAAAAAATATTTAGATATACACTTAATAACGTATATTTTTCTTCTTCAAAATGATCTTTTACTTCTTGAATATATATATATATTTTACTTATAAGAATATATCTTAACTAAATAAAATAAAATTTTTATAATTATTTCTAAATTTTTATGATTATATAAATCAAAATTTTTTATTTCATCCGCCAGTTTTACTGATAGACAGAATAAAAAATTTGATTCATCATTCTCGTGTTAGTCTGCTAGTTTAATTGGCGGACTAACACGAACAACAAAATTCACCATTTTTACTGACATACGAATATTAAAATAGTTTTAAAACATTTGTTCGCCACTTAAAATAGTAGACGAAACAATTCAAATATAACAAATATTTTCTCGTTCACCAGCTAAATTACATATCGAAATAATAAAACATTCGCTCGTTCGCCAATTTAACTAGCGGATTAATTACATACATGAACGTTACTTTTGTACATATAAAATTGTTCTTGTATTAACTAATTTTCAAATAAAAAATGTGTCCGACACTTGTATTTGTGAATATAAAATTGGTTTCATAATTTTATTCACTATTACTTTTAATAATATTTCATTGATGTGCTAAACTTTTTTTAAAAAATATTTGTTTGTTTCTTATAATAGCGGACGAAATAATTAAAAAAAATTTAAATGAATTTATATTTTTTTAATTTTAATACTTTATTTTATAATATTTTATAACATTTTATTATTATATAATATTTTAAAATATTATATAATATTTTATAATAATATATAATAATTTTATTATTTTATTATGTTCTTTTCTTTATAATATAGTAATATAAAAAATATTATTATATAATATTTTAATTAAATTATATTATATATAATATTTTATTATTTTTAAAATTTTTTTGAGATTCTGCAGGCATTCGTTTGCTAGTATAACTGGCGGCCGACATTACAATAAAAATTCATCTGCCAGTAACTGGCAGACAAACAATAACAAATGAAAAAAAAAAAAAAAAAAAGCTAACCCTACAGTAACGTCCGTCAATTTAACTGGTGGATGACGACATTTAATTACTCCTTTTTGCTAAATACTTTTAAATTTGCCTTACTTCTATAAATATTTTTTAACTTATCATATTTCTCTAATATTTTTTTTTTTTTATACTCATTTGAATATTAGTCCGGCTTTAGTAACAAAAGAAATCAATGAGAAAACTGATATAGGGCAAAACAATACCTCAGGATGTGCAGTAAAGTAATCAATAAGTCTAGAGGCAAAGAGTTGGTGCAGAGCAATAAAATCAGATTGTTCATGGTGACCTTCTACGACATTAAACAGCAATGCAATTTCCATATCTGGCTTCATACATAGGGTTTTCTTGTCATGCACAAGAATTTTATCTAATTGTATGGCTTCAGAAAGTAAATACTTCATCTGTGCAAGATCCCTGAAAGAAAACTTCCTGAAAAAAGAAAGATAAATTACATAAAAATACTTGATCACCTAGAAAGTTCAATGAAATCCCAATCTATTTGATATAAATTCACATATATAAAGCAATAGTTATATAAGAATTAGTATATCAGGTTGATATATGTGCCTGACCATGTTAGCATCCTTCACAATACAAGTCATATGCAAAAAAATTAACTAACATACTTCTCCACAAAGAGAGAATAATAATATATGGTTTTGTTCGCTCCAAAAAAAAAAAAAACCATGTCAGTTAACATTTATATCAGAATCCAGGAGGATACAGTGATTACATTATTTGCATGTTACATTATGAAATGCCATTTCAAGTTCAAGAATGACCTAATATAGTTGGGAACTGTTTACAAGAAGCTCATGCAACAATATAATGATTGTTTTTGGTTGACGATACTATGTTTCCTGACACAACAATTTTGAGTTTATTAAAATGACAGCAATTTTGCGACATTTGTGTGGGTTTTGCTTCTTTTAGTTTCACAAATAGATTTGGATGCCATCATATAGATGCATATTGAATTATATTTTAAGAATACAAAGCACACTTTACCGTTGCTCCTTCCACAGCTGATTTATTATGAGACAAATAACATTTTGCTTAGTGTTATCAGCTTGTAATGAAGGTGAGCTTTTAGTCCAACAATAAGTAAGCACCATAAGGCTGCTCCATTACAACCTAGAGATTATGTATTTAAGTGATGGAAGCAGCCATCTCGTAGAGCCTGCAATGCAATAATCAACTGTTAAGGACACTTTTCCATTTTTGGTCTTTCCAATCTTAATTAAAATTTATGGCCATGTTTAAATTTATTGCACAGTTTTCATTTTTTCTCACTAAGGTCTGTGAAGAGCCCTATCCATCCTAGAAAGTGAACATAAGATACTATCACAACTTGAAACTTTGTGTTGAATGTCTTGAGAATCGAATTCTTTTATCATTCTTGCTTCACACCTTTGCAATTTTATTTTATGTTTGTTACTTTCACAACACATTCATATAATCTGTAAATTTTGATGTCAAAATGAAATTATATACTAATGTAATTGCTCTCCCACTGCCCATTTATCATATAGCAGGTAGACGACCTGCCAATTTTGATAGGATTCCAAATAGTTGTATAAAATAAAAAAGCATGAAGATAAGATAAAACAAAAACAAATTAAAACTTAATAAAATAGAATGGAATAAATAAATGCAAAGTCTCGGTTACCTGCTAGTCAACACTTCCACCTGAGTAGAAATGTTTTGAAAAGTGGTTGACTTTTTACGGAGACCAAGTAAACTCAGTGAACAACTCATACCATCAAAGAGTTGGACAATGGTCTTGTGTCTAAAAGACAAAAAGATCCCCAGTGTCAGGATCAACAATAATACTCAAGCAGTTTATTTATATACAAGCAACAATGAAGATGCACACCTTTGCAGAATTTCAATTTCTCCCTCTTCAAAATTGGTATTTAAAAGTTTATTAGTCTTCTCTAGAGTATGAGATGCAAACTTAGTTTCCCAATTCTGGTTTCCAACAATTCCAAGTTTTTGAGGGGAAGGGAAAGAAATATCTGATTTCTCAACTCCATGCTCCATTTGTCCACATTCGTTCTGATCCATACTTTCGCAGTAATACAGTATGGAAAAGCTGATTAAGGCAGAATCCTTGAATCTGCAGCTGATAACATTCAATTCAAAAATTAATATTACCAAAACAGAAGGTAAAATAATCGAAATGTGACTAAACAACAAATAGATTATGAATGCTTCTAATTAGCACTATTTCCTATCTTAATAAAAAATTATAAAAAAAAAAAAAAGAAACGAAAATTTTATCCAACGGTTAAACCACCCGAAAGGGTAGAAAAGGAGAAGCATTGCAAGAGAAGGTGGAAAATAATAAATTTGTAACAAATATTTTCCCGTTCAGTTCATGAGTAAAACCCAACAAGAAAAATCATTGCTTTATTTGCCACAAAACACCTCCAAATAACCTCAGATAACAGAAAATGCTAAAACCCTAGAACCCACATTTGAATCTAGACACGGTCAAGAGAAAGGAACCTGCAACGGTCGAAATTCAGAGTGCTTCCACAGCTTATAGCAAAGGAGTAGAAACCGCACTATCCCAAAACTTCACAAAATACTTGTGGGATCTCACATAAAGACAAAATTGCCCTGCAACGGTCGAAAGCCAGAGTGCTTCCACAGTTTATAGCAAAAGAGTAGAAACCGCACTATCCCAAAACTTCAAAAAATGCTTGTAGGATCTCACATAAAGACAAAATTGCCCCGTATATATATATATATATATATATATATATATATATATATAATCTCATATCAGATAAGTGTTTAGTATTTGTCAAATAATGAAATTAGTAACATAATATTTTCAAAAAGCGATAATATAATATATTTTTATCATATAGTGAGTAAGTTAACAATTAAATATTTAATTTACTCAATTAATAAAAAATTATAGACAATTTAATTTTTATCTAAAAATAATTTGAAATTTTAATAATATAGAAATTTCTCTATATAAAAATAATTTAAAAATTTAACATGTTTATTCTCTTTTGAACTTTAATAATAATAAAGATATATTTTTCTATATAATACGAAAAATTAAAACAACTAGAAAGAAAAAAATATAAAACTATGAATTTTTATTTTCTATGAAAATAATTATATTATTCTTAAAAAACATATATTTATTTTTCTATATAATAAGAAAAATCAAAACAACTAGAAAGAAAAAAAATATAGAACTATGAATTTTTATTTTCTATGAAAATAATTACATTATTCTTAAAAATTCTTATATTAATTTAGTCATAATTATTTATTCGATTGTTTTATTTACTTGAAAAATCTAATTAAATATAATAAATTTTAATTATTATTAATATATTAATTTTATTTAATCAATTAAATTAACTAATTATTTGATAAAAATAAATATTAAATTTATTTAAAATTTATTTTTATAATTATATCATGCAATGTACGAATTTGCAACTAATAATTATTATAATGGCAAAGTTTAAACTCTAAGCATTATTGGTGTGTATAAGTTTATATATATGCAAAAAAAAAATTATAATTTTATGATAGATAAATAAATTAAAAAAGCTCCTTTTTTGAGAAAATAAAGTCATTATTAGTGTGTGTATGTGTGAAAAAATAAAATACGAAGTGACAAATTAACAAGGAAAGATAAAGAGCTAAATAATGTATTGATTAAGTTAAGAGTCCCCTTTATATTGAACAACCTATTACATATAGACAAGAATCTCATAGTATTTGTCCCTTGAATCATGATGAGATGTTTTGTGGATAATCTTTTAAAAATGATAAGTTGACTTCTATGATGATAATGAAGAGATCTTTTTTTCAAATACCTGTTTGGTATAGGAGTGTTCAGTTAAGAACCTGTGCTTACTACTTTCTTATTTTGTTCAGTATTTATCAAGTAGTCTCTCCCAACTTATTCGAGTATTTATGCTTGGTTGTGCTTCAAGATACTTCGTTTGGATACACATGTCTGCTTTTACAGGGCGACGATTTGTTTGTAGATTTTTCATTTTTTTCAAGAGTAGTTTTGCATTAAATGGGGTGTCTTTTCACTATCTTCTTAAGGATATATAAATTTAACTATTTTCTTCTTTAGGAGCCATTTTTGTTTCCTTTTTCTCTAGCTACTGCTTCTTTCTTGTTTTTTTTTTGAAGCATATTCTTTGCTTTTCGATGAGTTTCGTTTGTAGCTTTCTCTCTTTTTATCAATAATTTCAAATGTTGACTATTACTTTTTGCTCTTCTGCCATTGTTCCAACTGATACCAACATAGAGAAAATGATAGTTGTTGAAATTCCTTCACATCTCACACCTATACAACTAAAGTATATTAAAGAAGATTATGACATACCACTTGAATTTGAGTTAATGATACCCAAAAAAATATTTTAGGACTTCACAAGACTTATGACCCAACACCCTTGTACTTTATACCTAATTCTTTGAATTTAGTATGAGTCTTCCCCTTATCCTATTCCTCAACCAATTTTTTAAGTATTACATGGCCCTTATTCAGCTACATCCAAATGGTGTCCTGATGCTGGTTGCATTCAATATTGTTTGGTCGATTATATAATGCTTTATCAAATGCTTGATTATTTGAAGAATTCCAAGTTGCTATCGACGAAACAATCAAGACCACTGACAATGCACTATTTGTCTTAGGAAGGCATTTTTCTCAAATATTCCCTCCTCTCTAAAAGGGTGGAAGGATAAGTTCTTTATAATGAGGTGCTTGGAGGGGTGGTTAGTCCTCATAAGGTGGAATTAGACACTTAACATGCGAAAGATGCTTTTCTTCTTCACACAAGAGAAGTATGATGAGAGGATTTTCTCAACTACTTGAACTAGGGGCTATGTGATTCTTAAAAATTAATACAATGAACTAGTTGACAAGAGGTTGTAGATGGTATGCCTTAGAGATCATGTTTTACTTTGACTGGGGGATCTAACGTTACCTTGTTCTTATTATGTTGTAGGAATAGATCTTTATATTGATATGAAGGCTGCCAAAAAAAAAAGGGGCTCGAAGAAAGGAAGCTCAAGAAAATAGGCGAGTAGATCTTTGATTTGCCTTTGCCTCTCACAATTCATGTTATAGGTTTTGCTTCCCTAGAGAGTGCTACATATGTTATCCTCGCCTTTGGGATTCCACTTATTAAGACGAACATTGAGTAATCATCTTCCTCGATGAAGATGTATAGGAAATTATTGGCATAAAAGTTCAGTGTAAAAGCTTTTATGTCCTAAGATCAAGTCGCATGCTTTGTGAACTCTCAAATTACCCTTCCTCTTGATCAATAGACATTTGACAAACTAGATGACTATGAGGCATTAGATAGTGATGACTCCTTAATCCTTTTAGTATGTTTGCTCTCTTTTCATTTTTCCTTTTGATTGTTTTTGCCTATATATTCATTAATTTTGTTCAATTTTAGATAGTGGGCATTATTCTAGACTTGTGTGGCCGAGTGATGTCCTTTTTAAAATCAAATGGGGTTTTATTCATAAAGAATGCCTAATTAAAGGACATTTTTGACGCTGGGGTTCTTATGGCCTAAGGCAATTTCGTTAAAAAGGTGAAGGAAAAGGAGTTAAAGGAGATAAAGGTCAAGAAAGCAAAGATGAAAAGTATGATGGATGAGTTACGTCGCCAACTGAAGAGCAAGGGAGAAAATTAAGGAAAGCTTTTGATCGACCTCTTGCTTAGCTTTATATGGTAAAAACTCCTCCAATGGTGCTAAACTACTTTGGAATTATTTTGACAACTTTTCAAGATAAGCCAACAAGTGCTCGAAGGAGGTGCCTAGCTCTGATTTTGCTTTCATCATTTTTTATTTTTCTTAATCTTACTTCATAATTTGTTTTAGTTGATCTAGTAGATAATTTTCCTAATGATGTAGATGGTGAGGCTGTAGCCACTAAAACTACTAAGCATGCAAATGTCCACAATGAGATAAATAAAGAATAATTTTTCAAAGTTTTCTCTGTGTTTTGTATTCTTTTTAATCTTTTACTTTAACTGAATACTTGATTAAGACATTTGACCCATGACTTGGAATTACTTGATTTGTTTGCCCTTCCTTTCTTTTCTTCCTTTTTTAGCCAAGTATTTGTTTAGTTAGGGTGTCTACCCCATCCTTTTACTTGGGATATTTATCACATTTTTTACTAGACTAAGGTGTTGTCCCTTCATTTTACTTAAGATTTTTACCAAGTATCTAATTTAGTTGGGTACTTGCCCCCTTTTTTTACTTAGGATTTTACTAAGTTTCTTATTCGATTAATGTATTCACCCTTTTTTGGTTAATGGGAATTTTCTTGTTCGATTGGAGTATTTGCTTCCTCTTTTTACTTAAGATTTTATCAGTTTTCTTATTTAATTGAGGCATTTGCTCCTTCTAGTCAGCTGAGATTTTTGTATGGTTAGGGCATTTGCTCCTTTCCTTTTACTTAGGATTTCACTGGGTCTCTTATTCAACTAAGGTATCTTCTGCTTCCTTTCTTATTAGGCTTTACTTGGTTTGATAAGAAGAAATAAAGGAGAAAACAAGAGGAAACATAGAGGTTCTACATGATTCACCACTTTTGTTTTTTGATGGTCTACATCCATAAGCTAGAACACAATCTAAATAATTTTATTTAATGTAAGAAAGTTACATAAATATTTTCAATATTCATATTTTCTGAGCATCTGTACATTTCATGTTTTGGTAAAGTTCCTTCCTTGTTTCTTAGAAGTTATTAGGCCCACTACTTTGGTTATCGTGTAAGGTCTTTCCCATTTTTCTCCTAACTTTCTTATCCATGTACCTCCTTTTCCCATATTTGCTCGCTTTAGTAGATAATCTTTTTCTTTATAAGCCTTGACTTTCACTCATTTGTTATGGTAACTAGCCATTTTTTATCGTAATCTTAACTTGTGCTTGCTCTTAGTTGATGTTTAAGAGGATTAGCTCACTTTTCCTTCTTTTGCCATTTTGCTCCAGATTATGATGGGATGTATATGTGATGATAATCTTATCTTTACAGGGATAATAGTTTTGCATCCATACGCCAATAAGAAATGGGTTTTATGAGCGCATGGATGTTCTCTGAAATGAGTGAAATCTTACTTGCAACTCTTAATCTTTTTATTAACCATCGAAGGGTCGAGAGGACATAAGATTGCACTTTGGTACAAATCTTAGTAGTGGCACATAAAAGTATCAAACAAGGATCCAAGAAGTTGGTAGAGCCTACATGATGAATCAAGTGGTCTTAGAGAGGCAGTACTTTGGTAATATCCTAAATGGTTGATTGAAGTTATCACTCGATTTTGGTTAAGATAAAATTTCAGACGAGGATGGATTATGATTCAAATAGGATGATTAGAAAGCCCAACATATCTTCACCCTATCAAATATCAGGTTTAGGAATTAAGTATGACTTGGGAAGAGGTTAGACACCCCTAAGTCACTTGAATTTAGGGATATGGGCTTCGAGAATCTATAGTTCATATTTATAAGTTTTGTCCTCAATAATGATTTAGTCCATTTTAAAATAGCTTTAATCATTCATCTAGCACTATGTCACATATTCATGTCAATCTAAACATGTACATACATTCACCATAGGTATGTGTGGGGTTTATGTAATTATTTAGTCAAAGTAATAATGTGCAAATATCAATCTTCAGAAGCTATAAAAGAAACACGAGTTAATGTTAAAGATTATAAAAAAAGGAAACTTCTATCTCTAAACATGATGACCTTAAATGGAAAGACCTTACCCCATTTTTACCTTATTGTAGGATAGTTAAATCATCATCATAAGATACTTGTCATATATGCAACAATAGTTAATGATATCAACACATAAGCATGTTGCCAATAATGCAAAAGTATACTCAAATGCTTATTTAAAGATTATGCAATACATTCATGATGTACATATTATGATAAAAAGGCATAAACATGTATGGAGAAACAATTTAAATGGATCATTCAACATTATAAGAAAAATATGAAAAAGAATCATGGGTTCCTTATGTCTAAAACCTCACTCTAGTAGTTCTTATTCACAATCAACTATAGTAAAGATAAAGAAAAGGTGAACTCCTACCCATGAAAGCTTAGAAGACAATTTTCAAACTAGTGTGTGTGTGTGCGCATATGGTAACAAAACATGTCACATTGAATATATAGGTAAAATGTAAAAAAGAAATTAAAGGGTCATAAGTGTCCATTACCTACCCCTAACAACTTTTATTAACAATTAGCACAATAAAGGATGGAAATAGTGTAAATTTAGTTGTAAGACAAGCTAAAGTACATCCTCAAAATGGTTGTGTGAACATGGTGAGAACTAAGATGGAATATATCAAATAGATAGAAAGTTAAAGAGGAACCCACAGGTCATTAGCCTCATAACTTCCCTCATCACCTTTCATTCACAAATTTAAACATAAAAAAGATAAAGGGGATGAAAACTTAGCCACAGTAAGGCTAAAAACATCCCTAAAAATAACAATTTAACATAAAATATAGCTAAACATAGGGAATATAGGTTTGTAGTTCTTGTAATCTGTTGGACTAGGTTGTTTTAACCTAAGTCATGGACGTCTTTTGATCTTGACAATAGAGATTGATAAATTATAATACTTTCATTAAGCGTTGTTTTACAGATTATAAGTTAGATTTTTTCATCGAAAGTAGGATGAAATTCAAAATCTCCAACAATGTAAAGATCATCCAAATTCATTGTGTGTGTATGGTAAATTGAGACCGCAAATCAATCACAAGAAAGGATAAAGCTAGGTCAGAGGAATTCGCAGGTTATTTCATTGTCGTGAACCATCTAAAGACTACAAAGCCTTAGTCATAGAGGAATTTGAGGCACGCCAAGTTAGCAATCGCGACTTTCATAGTGATAATGAAAGGAACCAAAGCCACAACCACAATGTGCCAGGTGCCCCAGGTGTCCATTAAAAGATAAAAAATTGCAAGGGCAAAAATTTGGTAGCGATTGCGACTCAAAGAGTTGAAGCTTCCTCACTAAATAGAGGAATTTGAGTTCGCAGTCAAGCCCAAGACTTAGGTATCTTGCGACTGCTACTTTTGATAGTGGTTAAAACTCAACGACTATATTTTCTTGGATAACTGACATGTGGACTAGCCGTTAGACATAAACGGGATTTTCTATTGAAATTTTTAGCTCGACAATGGAAATTGAAAATTCGCGATCGTGGCTTTCGCCTGATAAGCATTTAATGCTAAATTTGCCTAGCAAATCTTCGAGATTTATTAATTATTTTAGAGTAACGTCTCTTTTGTGGATATGGGTTATAAATACTTCATCAAACAGATGTAAATAAAAAAGAATTCATTAATTTATAACCAATCTCTTGCTAACTTGCTACTCAATCTTTCAATTCTCATTTATGTGTTTGTGATTCTTTGGTGTGACCAATATACACCATTGTAAGAGGTTTTAGTGTGAGCCTTGAAAACACTTATAAGAGGTTTAGGGTGAGCCTTGAAACATTTGTGAGAAGTTTTAGTGTGAGCCTTGAAAATACTTGTAAAAGGTTTTTATGTGAGCCTAGAAAACACAAGGTGTAAGGTTATGTGTGAGCCATAAATACAAGTTTAAAAAGTTAGGTGTGAGCTTGGAAACACCTATTAAGTTACGTGAAATATCCAATTATAGAGAATTAGGGAATGTATGTAGGGTTAGTTAACACTCGAACCACTATAAACACTTGTGTCAGTTTCTTTCTTCTCCTACTCATCTTCTTAAACACATTAACCCTCTTTTTATTTTTTAAATTAAGCACCAATTCAACCCTTCTTCTTGGTGCCCGAGGCCAATAAGTCGTATCAGAGCCAAGTCTCACTAAAAACCTTAATTGAGTGAGTAAGGATTAATGGCATAAAAAGGAATCCACTCACACCTGAAGCCTTATTTTAATAGAGCTGACTATACTCATTAGGTGTATAGGATGGAGATCTATCTAGATACAAATGTGGTAGATCTATGGGATGTTGTTGTTAAAGAATGGAAGCCACCCACCAAAGTGGTGGATGAGAGTGAAGAACTAATCCCTAGAGAAGAATGGGTTGAAGCACAAAGAAGATCCAATGGCAAGAATAAGAGAGAAATGACAATCCTTCTAAGCTCTCTCTCAAGAGAAGAAATTAGAAGGGTACAACATTGCCAAATTGCCCATAGGATTTGGAAAGCATTAGAGAACTATCATGAAGGCACCACCTTGGAGAAATCTAGCCGACTAGAGATGTATGTGACAAAGTGGGAGTTATTTGTGATGAAGGAGGATGAAAGCATCACCGACATGAACAATAGACTCCTAGCAATTGTCACCAACATGAAGAAGTTTGGTAGGAATCATGATTAAAGTCTTTGCCTCTTGAGAAATTTAGTACTAGAGTATGTAGTATCCAATAATCTAACCAGAAAATAAGGAGGGTGCCAACGGATGTCTTGATAGTCAAACTCTTAACTCATGAGTTGGACTTAAAGAAAGATGACGAGATGAAGAAAATGAGGGGCAAAGGAGAAAAATCTAAAAAGAAAGAAAGGAAGACCTTAACACTCAAGTCTATATCTAAAGAGAAGGAAGTAGAGGTTACTTCAAGTGAAAAAGAAAGTGAAAAAGTGGACGAGGAACTAGCAATGCTATCTAGAAGGACCAAAGAGCTTATTGGAAGAAGAAAAGAAAGAAGGAACTTCAAGAAAACTACTCTTAATTCCAAAGAGAGATAAACCAAAGTCACTTACTATAAGTATGGCAAGCAAGGCCACATTAAGTATGATTGTCCAAAGTTAAAGAA
>CATIWR010067434.1:0-14059 GCA_949677035.1 Omphalea diandra | reverse complement strand
CCCAATTGAGTGATTGGGGAGTGGATATAGGGATTGTTTTGCCCGAACCACTATAAAATCTTTGTCTCCTTGCAATTCTTTCTTCTTCCCTTAATCTTTAGTTTAAATTTTTAATCACCAATTCAACCCCCTTCTTGGTGCCTAGGGACAACATAGGGATAGTTATTTTCACTCTAATGAGCTCCTATGAAACATCCCAAGTTCCCTATTGATGAAGTTCATTCTCTCTTTATTAAGGGGTTTAGTGATGATATCAGCAAGTTTGTGATTAGTGTCTATAAACTCAATCACCACATTACCACTTTGGACATGATCTCTAAAAAAATAATGTCTAATGTCAATATGCTTGCTTCTTGAATGTTAGATGGTATTTTTGGAAAGATTTATTACACTTATGCTGTCATATTTGATGAGAATGTGATCAACATCCTTGCCATAATCTTTGAGTTATTGTTTCATCCAAAGACTCGAGTGCAACAATAATTTGCTGCCACATATTCTGCTTTAGCGATGGATAAGACAACTGAAACTTGCTTATTGCTAAACTAAGAAACTAAATATTTACCTATAAACTGACAAGTTTTGGAAGTGCTCTTTTTATCCATTAAAGTATTAGTATAATCCACATTCAAATATCTAAAAAGACTAAAAAAAGAGTTTTTAGGATAACAAGGAGCTAAAATGCAATGTACCATGCAAATATTTCAAAATTCTTTTAATGGAATGCAAATGTGATTCCTTAAGACAATATAGAAACCTAATGCACAAACAAATACTAAACATAATATCAGGTCTAAAAGTGGTAAGATAGAGAAGTAAACTAATCATACCTCTATACTTCTTTTCATCAATAGGCTTACCCAATTCATCTTTGCTAGCTTTATTGATGCATTAATTGGGGTCTTAGCTACCTTGCATCCATTCATGCCAACCTTTTTAAGAAGTTCATTTATGTACTTAGCTTGGTTGATGAAGATGTCCTCTTTGGTTTGCTTGATTTAGAGACAAAGAAAGAACTTGAGCTCACTCATCATGCTCATCTCAAACTCCCTAGACATACACTTAACAAACTCTTCATAAAAAGACTCATTAGTAGTACTAAATATAATATCATCAATATAAATTTGCACAATAAGTGTATCTACTTATGCTTTTTCATAAATAATTCATGCCTTTCTTAAAATCATTTTGCAAGAGAAATAAACTAAGCTTTTCATACCAAGCTTTTAGAGCTTGCTTCAAACCATATGAGGCTTTAGTTAATTCGAAAACATGGTTAGCATAAAAATGAGATTCAAAATTTGAAAGTTGTTCAACATAAACTTCCTCCTCAATAAGACCATTCAAGAAAAAGCTTAAAGTTCATATGACATGTAAATGCTAAAAGAATCCTAATGGCCTTTAATTTTGCTATGGCGATAAATATTTCATCATCACCAATACCTTTGTCTTGGTTGCAACCCTTTGCAACCAATATAGCTGATACGAACATGGTTGGATTGATTCCTTACCCATATGATTTAACACAAGTCCCAAATCTATTCAAGAATCAAATAATAAGATTTGATCTTCAAATCCTAACTAGACCCCCTTAAAAACCTATTTTTAGTAATCTAAATTATAAAGATTCAAAATTTTGTTAATCTCAATCCTAAATTAACTAAGTAATTCAAGACCTAGATTAAACTAGTTTTGTAAAATTATCAAGCTCACTCAATAATATCATCAAGTTTAATCAAGAACTCAAGAAGAGAATCAATTTCATAAGGTTTTAAGCAAAAATCATCTTATATTTTATTAATGACCAGATAGGGGTTTAAATACCCTTTACAAATGTTAAGAAAACCCTAAAAAACTCTCTCTAATTTAGCCTTACAAGTTCTAGTCAAATTTACAAGTCCTAATCCTATTAGGATAAACTAATCTTACTCACACATAAAGACTTAAAAGAAATAATTCTATTGGTTGCCAATATCTGGCCTAACTAACTTCTAGTATTAAAACACTTTATTTGAAGGTTCCTTACAAAAGTAAATAACTAAGTAAAGAATCCTAACTAAAAGAAACATGGTATTTAGCAATGAGGAGAATTCCTTATGGCATTAGGAAGACAATGCCAACTAAGCAAATATGGCATGGATCTTTGTCTTTTAGGCTTGTTTTCACATTTTGGGCTTAATTCCCATGCTTTGGCCGAATGGTGTTAAGCTTTGGTCCTCTTTATCAATTGGGCTTAATTGAATTAAATTAAACATTCCACTTGAAGAGTCCAAACTCTCATCCTTATGCGTTTGGGCTTCACGCAATACTTAGTATGCTTGGGCCAATTTTTTCCATATCTTTCCTTGTATAAAAGCTTCAAGTGTATCTTTAAACTTCTTTTACCTTCCTCTTGTGATTGAGTATTGAAGTTTTAATGGATCTTTATTGGATTTTCCTTGGTCGAATGCATCATTAGGTTTGTTTCTAAAGATGAAATCTTTATCTGAAACATGTAATTGAGCTCTAGTACTTACTCCTTTGGATGTCGCACCAATGATGAGATCATTTGGATGATTCTTAGAGTATCTCCAATCCTTTAAAAGTCCTTTAGGCTAGTTCTCCTCTTGTTAGGGTTGAGCTTGCTCCACTTCTTGAGGTGGCTCATGATCTTCAAGATCAATCACATGTTCCTTAGGTGTGGAGTTGAGCTCCAAGTTTTCAAAGTCCCCTAAAAGATCATTAACAAGAGTACCTTTCCCAGATTAAGTTTGCTAGACTCATCAAATACAACATTCATAGATTCTTTAACCACTGTAGACTTTTTGTTAAAGACTTTATAGGCTTTGCTAATGGTGGAATAGCCAGGGATAGTACCCTTATCGATTTTTAAGGCAAATTTTACAAGGTTGCCCTTGGTATTAAGAATGTAGCATTTGTAACCAAATACTCCAAGGTATGAAATCTTGGGTTTTATACCATTTCATAGGTCATAAAAGATTTTGTTTAGAATGAGTCTTTTAAAAACATGGTTTGCAATATAACATGAGGTATTGATGGCTTTGACACAAAAATAATTTGGAAAAGAATACTTATTAAGCATAGTCCTAGCCATCTCTACCAATGTCCTATTTTTTCTCTCTACAACACAATTTTGTTGTGGTGTTCTAGGAGTAAAAAAGTTATGAGAAATCCCATTCTCTAAGTAAGAGTTTTCAAAAGATTCATTTTGAAATTATTTTCCATGTTCACTCCTAATAGAAGAAATGAAGTAATCTTTTTCTTTTTGAACTCTTTTAGGAAAACTTGTGAAAGCATCAATTGTATCATTCTTATGAGCAAGGAAGGAGACCCAAATAAACCAAGAGTAGTCATCAACTAGGATAATTGCATAATATTTTTCCATCCAAGCTAGTATTCCTAGTAGGTCTAACTAAATCCATATGAATGAGTTAAAGAGGCCTAAAAGTACTTGCAACAATTTTGGCTTTGTAGGATGCTTGGTATTGCTTCTCCATTTAACAAGGTGAACATGTCTTGTCCTTTATGAACTTAAGCTTTAGAAGACCTTTGACAAGCTCTCCTTTTGATAGATGTTGTAGAAGCTTTATGCTAGCATGACTAAGTCTTCTATGCTAAAGCCAAGACTCATTGCTAATGGAAACAAGACACTAAAAAAATTAGTTAGTCAAATTGTCTAAGTCAATTATGTAGGTATTGCCTCTCCTTTCACCCTCAAAGACTACCTTCTTATCTGCCAAGGTGGTAACTCGACATTCTTTAGGGTCAAAGGTGACTTTATTAACTTTGTCACATAATTGACTCATGCTCAAAAGATTATGTTTCAATCTTTCAACTAAAAGAACATTATCAATGAGAGAGTAACCTTTCTTACTAATAATTCCAATGCCAATTACCTTATTATTGGCATTATTTTTAAATGTGACATTGCCACTATCCTTTTCTTTAATGGTTATGAATAGCTTCTTGTTACCAGTCATATGCTTTGAGCACCCACTATCCACATGCCAATCATTATCCTCTTTGATGGCTTCCAAGCATTCTTCATGTAAGTTGTCCTCTAGCGTTATGAAGCAAAAGTTTGCAATCTATTCTTCTTCCCCTTCCTCATTTGAATCATCATCCCACGTAGCTTTGAAGCTCTTCTTTTTCTCCTTATCGCACTTTTTCTTCTTTTTATGCTTGTGACATTTGGATTTTTATGTGACCTTGCTTTCCACATTCAACGCAAGTTACCTTATTCTTCTTTTCCTTGAAGTAGGATGATGATGATGATGTTTTCTTGAAGTTCTTTCTCTCTTTTGTTTTCTTCATGAGTTCTTTGGATCTCCTTGAAAGCATTGCAAATGTCTCTTCCTCTTTTTCACTCTTATCACTATCACTAGTGCTTTATACCACTTCCTTGTCCTTGCTTGATTTGAAAGCAAAAGTTTTATTTTCTACTTTTTGATTCTTATCCCTTTGTCCTCTCAACTTCTTTATTTCCTCATTCTTTTTTTATAGCTAGCTCATAAATAAGTAGCTCGCTAATGAGGACATTCGTTTATACCTTTCTAATTTTTGGATTGGATTCTTGTATACTATAAACTCTAGCACTAAACTTTTAAAGAGGAATAAGTTTAAGAATTTTAGTGTTTACCTTATGGTTTGTAAGAACTCTTCCAAATTTCTTCATTTTTATGACAATAGAGAGGAGTCTATTGGTCATGTCTGTGATGTTTTTATTGTCCTTCATTATGAAGAGCTCCCACTCCATCACATATATCTCCAATCTTCTAAATTTCACAAGGGCAATGCCATTATGATAGTTCTATAAGGCTTTCTAAATTCCATGTGTGGTTAGACAATGTTGAACTCTACCAATTTCTTCTCTTGACATTGAGCTTAGTAGAATAGTCGTTGCTCTCTTATTTTTGTCATTCGACCTTGTATGAGCCTCCACCCATTCTTTTCTTAGAATCAATTTTTCACATCCACAACTTTAGTTGGTGGCTTCCATTTATTGACTACAACATCCCATAAATCTACCACATCACTATCAAGGTAGATCTTCATTCTATACTTCTAATAAGTATAGTTGGATCCATCAAAGAAAGGTTTGAGATAAGTGTGGATTCCTTCTTGTGTCATGATCTTTTCCACACACAATTAAGGCTTAAATTAAGGTCTTACTCTATTATGTACCAAAAAGGGAGGGGTTGAATTGGTAGAGAGTTTAAATTTTTTAGAGAGAAGGTTAGTTATGTAAGTATTAGAAGAAGAATATAACACACAACAATTTATAGTGGTTCACACATTAACCAATACTACATCCACTCTTCAATTCTTTCAATTAGGTGTTCAACAAATACTCAATGGTGTTTTACAAGTTTACACCATACTTTCAACTTGTGTTTTATAAAGGCTTACACACAACCTAACTAGTGTTTCCAAAGGCTAATAATTAAATCTATACAAGAGTTTTCTATTGGCTCATTCTTAAACCCAACCACAAAGGTGTTTTAAGCTCCCACCAAACTTTACAGAACTCAAATACAAAGAGTAAATAAGATAAAAAGAGTTAAGAAATAAATTTGTAAGAGTTTGGCCTTAGTAAATGCTATTCTGTTTAATTTATGTCCATTTGATAGAGTATTTATAGGTTTCTCCCACCAAAGAAATGTTATTCTCAAAACTATTTTCATATCTTAACAGTTGGTGGTAAAATCCTGCATTTAGTGCTTGTTGGGTAACAGTCGCGATCGAGAACTTATGTAGCAGTCACGATCTTTAAAGTTGCCTTGGATTTTGCTCATTCATGGTTGTGAATTTCAATTGTGTTTAGCGGCTAGTACATGTGACATTCCATTATTGGCTCATTTAAAAATGTAGTTATTTGATCCCTCTAGATGATGTTTAAGGTTGCAATCACAAGCATAGTGGTTGGTCGTGACTTCCACCAAATTGAATTGAGATTTTGTTGGTAATTATTTGTTGTCGCGATTTTTGATTTCTAATGGGTTCCTTTGACACATGAAATTGATTAATTGAAGCTTTGGAGTCCCTCCAATGAGATTTAAAGATTGTGGTTGCTACCATCACTACAAATCGTATAGTCCAAAATGGATACCCATAATCTTAAGTTAACGATCATGACCTTGCATTCGCAGTCATGATTTAGAGGGTTTTCCCATACTTTGAGTTAGTTGCTTTCATTCAACTTTCAATGAGTTTCTTATTAAATTTCTAGAAGAAAAACACTTAAAATTGATATAAGTACCTTTCAATCTATGTTGTCAAAATCAAAAAAGAGTTTTGACTTGGGTTTAACCAACCTAGTCCAACAATATTGTAAAAAAAAAAATTATATATGTGAAGTGTGTGAGATGTGGTGTCTCTCATTCATGAGAACTGGAGAGTAGGTTTGTCCTTCTAGATCCCATATCAGTTATGGATAATGAGTGTGTGTCTGTGAGAGAGAGAGAGAGAGGGAGTGGGTTACATAGGTTGGCATGTCTTTAGAAAATTGTCATAGTTTTGTAAAGAAGTATGTCCTATCCCTAATCCGTGTGTATGTGTTTGTGTATATTAATAATAAAAATAAGTGTTTCTCATATAAAAATTATAAAGATTGCTAAAGAAAATATATTCACTAAAAGCACTCAAGCAAAAAACCCTTTAGAAGTTATCCCCACTTAAGTAGAATAGCTTGAGAAATATAAATATTGCACTTAAAAGAGTTTTAAAGTTGAGCATAAGTGTTGGTAATCTCTATATGTGAAGTCCTTATACAACTCTATGTTCAAAACTTGTTAGTAGACTCAAACAATCACTCTGTGAAACTATTTTGAAAAGTAGCCGTTACACCCAAACTAACTATTAGTTTAATTTTTGAAACTTATAATTATTTAAAATAAATAAAATAATAGATAAAGATTATATCTTTTAAATTAGTGTTATTTTATCTATTTATTTATGTTAAAATAAATATAATTTATTTATTTATACCATATATAAAAGTGGTAATTAAGGAAGACTTTTTTAAACATAAAAAGGTATAAAACTTTTTTAAATTGACAAATAATAACTTTAAGTTATAAATTTTAATTGGATGGATAATATTTATTTATATAAATAATTATTATTTTAATTTTTAAACTTTGTGATATTTGAAATCTATACTATACTATTTATAAAAGAGACTAATTAGGAAAATTTTTTCTAGATATAAAAAGGTATAAAATTTTTTGAAATTGACAAGTATAATTTCAAGTTATAAATTTTAATTGGATGAACAATATATTTTATAGAATTAATTATTATTTCAATCTTTAAATTTTATAATTATTTGAAATCATTGAAATAATAGATATTATTTTAATTTTAGAATTTATAATTATTTGAAATAACTAGAATAATGAATAAAAGTATTTATATTTTTAAATTAATATTACTTTATTTTTAAATATTTTAAAAAAAAGTATAATTTAAAGTTGGGTCTATTATATGACTTGTGTAATAGTAGGATGGTTTGCAAAAATTTTTGTGAAAATATCATACGTGTTAAAATAATCATAAGGCAACATTCAGGACTATAAGTATCCTCATTAAAAATTTCTCTCTATCCAATAAAAAATGAAGGATATTTTTTCAATTCAAAAGAAAATAAATTAAAGTACATTTCTGTTTTGTCATGACCATTAATAGAACTTAAGATTTTTACATGAACAGTTATATATAGTATTATATAAAGAGATTTGAAAATCTACCATAAAAATTTTTGTATAGTCTCATAAAATAATGAAAATATAAAAAAATTTTACAAAAAATATAGTTTATAAAGAAGTGCATCTCTCGTAAAGGTAAAATTTTATCATACAATTTCTTTTAAATATATTTATAAATAAAAATATTATCATAATATTATTTTGATATTTTAATTGTTACAGTAAATATGTGTATTATTGATAAAAAATAAAAATATCTTCTTTATTTCTTGATATTATTTTATTTAATTTTTTGTTAATTTTATACAACTCTTATTAATTTTTAAATTTGATTTTTCATCATTTTGTCTTAAATTTATTATTTCATTCACTTATTAATAAAAAATTATATTTATTAAAAAGCTTATTTTATATGTATTCTAGAAAATTTTTAATTATTTATAATTTTACATAATTTATTCTATTTAATTATATGAATATAAAATTAAAAAATTAATTAATTTATATGTATAATAATTATTTTAATCGCGTGCAATAAAAATGAATACTATTAAATATATTGACATGGATTTATTTTTATTTGTTATCTTTATTTTTGCTAGATGGGTTCCACAAAGACACATTATTAGAAAATTATATTTATTAATATTGTGTTTAATATAAATGAATTTCATAGTTTCTATAAAATTTTTTTTGAAATCCTCACTTTTTGTATTTGCTATAAATGAAAATTCATTTGAAATTCTATTTCATTAAATTCTTGAAATTGGTTATAAGTAAATTCAATTCTATCAAATTTGTTAGAACTTGTGGATGAATTCTAAAATTATAATTTTTTCAGTATGATAAAAATACCCTTATTTAAAATACTTTTTCAGTTTACTTTCTCTTTTCTTCTTTATTTCTCACATTCTGTCACTTCTTTTTTCCTTCTCTCTTTATAATTTTTATTGAATTTTATATTTGAACCAAACATAAAATTTATTTCATTTGAAATAAATTCTACTTTATTTTGTTGCACACCAAATATAGAAATTAATTTGCAAAAAAAATTTATCAGAAATTCATTTATAAATGAAATAAATTTTAAATTAGAATTGAACCAAACATTATATAGTATCTATTAATTTATTTCACTAAAAATTAAAATCAAATTAAATAAAAGAAGAATCCAAAGAGTTTTCTTGCCCACCTTTTCTTTCTTTTTGATTAGCCAAACATAAAAAAAATTTTAAATCTTAAATTTCATATTTTTTATACTACAATATAAGGGATTCTTAAACTGAAGTAGAAGCATATATCGACCTTTTTCAAGCTTTTTGGTATCTATATCTATCAAACTTGTCAATAGATAATAAAAAAAAAGGACAAATAATATATTTAAACAGTGTGTTAATGAACACAAAGGGAACAAAAATGCTATTGCCTTTAACTTTCTTTTTTGTGATACTTAAGTAGCACTAGAATGAATATTACCATATTTGATTTAATTAAACCAGCAAAAACAAGAGAAGAAATCACTTTCACATTAAAAAAAAATGTTCTTGTATCCAAATTAAAAAATCATACTGTTTTAACCAATGCATGAATTGATTAATCTAGAAATTTATACTGGAAATTAATATTTACAATAAAATTTATTTCAATAACCTCACATTCACTATAAATCTGACACCTTCAACTCGAATCAACATTGCATCACTCTTTCTATCTCATCCTCTATCCCCATTCTAAATGTCTTCCTCTTGCTCACTGTTGTTGGACTTTAAAAAGATAAATAGCAGAGTTATGTAAGGAATTTGAAAAAGGTGTGGTGCAAAGATAGTGGAGTTAGACAGTAAGCGTTTTTGCAATGATGGGGATTAGGAGGATGGGATTGAAGGGGGAGTCATTTGGAAAAAGAGAAAGTCATTGATTCTAGTTCTTGTGAGAAAGAAAAGATAATGTGTAAAAGAAAAAGAAAATAGGACTTTATTGATCTGAGTCTTTAATAAAGATAATTTAACTGGTATTCATTAAGAATAATTTAAATGGTGTTAGGTTGATGAGAAAAAAATATTTTTCTTCTTTTAATTTTATTTTTAGTTACATTTTAATAAAACAAACATATTTTTAATAAATTATTGTTTCTAGTAATTTATTTTTGTAGGACCCATTAAGCTAATTTTTTTTTTAAAAAGATATGTTAGTGCACCAAATTAACATATTTAGCCATCTTATGATTTTTTATAGTTAAACGACACAGATATCTAAATATCACAAAATAAACTTAAACCTCTAATTTTCAAAAAAGGTGAAATTACATTATGTTAGTTTGTATTTTCTCCTTCTTGTTATTCTTATTATTATTCTTATTAAAGTTGAATCGTGTGACATTTCTGGGAATTGTAATAATTTAATTCAGGATCTAGTACATAAATTTAGAATACCAACTTTTAACAATTAAGTGAAAACAAATTGTATACCTGTCTATGCATTGGATCCTAAATTACTTTGAGCCATGATTACAACCGCTGAAATTAAATACTGGAATAATATGTCAGAATGATTGAAAAAGAAAGTTAGATCTTTTTCTCTTTGACTTTCTCAGAGACAGCTATAATGAGCATAACAATTAAGGTTATTAATATGAAAGCAAGAGATGACACTTAGCCTATTTATAATAAATTTTAACAGACTTACCTATTGCAGGTTCATGTTAAAATAGGTCTACACTGACCGTCTTTCATATTAGTCCACAAAAGGTGTCACAAACTCATAACTCAATTGATTACATTTTAATTGGGTTTCCTCACTAATCAATAAATTATATTATTCAGTCTGTTTTATAAATAATTAAAATAAACTCATAATTAATATTAGCCCACATAAAAATTTCAACATTGTCCTACTTGAGCAATATTAATTATGACGTTTTCATGTTTTAAGAAAGAAAATATTTTTGAAAATGACTCTCAGACTGAATACTTTAAACTCAAATGTGACCACAAAATTTTAGAAAACATATAGTTTATTGATAAAATGACACCTTAAACACAATCCTGTCCACATTAAATTATCAATATCGGATCATGACAGTAGTTATGCCCCTTATTGACATAGTACTGATCCATAGTCACAAATATTGACAACTTAACCGACCTGGATTCCGATATAACAGTGTAGCAAGAAAATAACGCTCACATGTGATCAATACACTATTTTCTTTATCAGTCCTCTAAATATTTCTCTTTCACACATGCTCAAATGAGCAAGAGAAATTCACAAGGCTTCACAATAAGGCTTTTATTTCCATTTGAAAATATACACACAATGTCTTAGCCTTTGTTTCCAGAAACATAATTGAAAACTAACATAGTTTAAGATAATCACACCAATCTTAAGCACACCACGCACAACTTATAGCATGTTATATATGTATATAGAATGTGCATATAGACATAACAAACAATCACAAAATACTCAACTCATATAAATATGAATAAGCAATGTAGCAAAATTATTTAACTTAGACATTCAATTACAAGCACAAAACTCTTACTAACCAAACACATCAAAAGACTCCACAACACCCATATCACAAAAATGTTTCTTCAAAACTATGGGTCTGAGTCATTTGGTTAGAGGATCAACTAACATTAAATCAGTACTAACATACTGAATCTCAATGTCTCCTTTCTTCACTAAGTCTCTGACTGCAAGATATTTAATCTCTATATGCTTAGAACCACTCAAACTTTTATTGTTCTTAGAGAAGAACATAACAACATTATTATCACAATAAATTTGAAGTGGCCTAGCAATGGAATCAACCACAAGCAAACCAAAAATAAAATTCTTCAACCATATATCTTGTGTACTAGCACCATAATAAGCAACAAACTTAGCTTGCATAGTAGAAGAAATTGTAAGTGTTTGTTTAACACTTTTCTACGAAATAACACCACTAGCAAGTATAAAAATATAACCTGAAGTGGATTTCAAATCATCTTGACAGCCTGCAAAATCAAAGTTCGAATACCCCATTACTTCAAGATCATCCACACGCCTATAAACCAACATATATTCCTTTGTCTTTGCAAGTATCTCATTACCTTCTTAGTAGCTACCCAATGATCCCACCCAGAATTAGAAAGATATCGACCAAGAACACCAACAACATATGCAAGATCTGGTCTTGTACATACCTGGGCATACATCAAGCTGCTAATTGTACTTGTATAAGGAATATTATTCATGGTTTGCCTGTCTATATCAGTTTTAGGGCACTGCTCCTTACTGAATTTATCTCCTTTCATCACAGAAGTATCACCACCTTTGCAAGATTACATATTGAATCTATTAAACACACGATCAATATAAGCCCTTTGAGAAAGACCTAATAAAAGACGAGACAGATCACGACGAATCTCAATACCCAAGACAAAAGATGCCTCTCCAAGATCTTTCATATCATAAGTCCTAGAGAGTAACTGTTTAGTTTCACAAATCATCCTCATGTCATTACTAGCCAAAAAAATATCATTAACATAAAGAATAAGAAATATAAATTTACTCCCACTGATCTTATGGTAAATGCACTGATCTATCTTGTTCTATGTGAAACCAAGTGAAGTAACTATCTCATCAAATTTGAGATACCATTGACGCGAAGCTTATTTGACACCATAAATAGATTTCTTTGGCTTACAAACTAAGTATTTTTTACCAATTTCCTTAAAAACTCTCTGGTTGCACCATATAAACTTCGTCACCCACATCAACATTTAAGAATGTTGTTTTGACATCCATTTGATGCAACTCTAAATCAAAATGAGCAACTAAGGCCATAATTATTTTAAAGGAATCTTTAGAGGAAACAGGGAAAAAAGTCTCATTATAGTCAACACCTTCACACTGTGTAAACCCCTTAGCAACCAATCTGGCTTTAAACTTCTCAACCTTTCCTTTAGAATCCTTCTTGGTCTTGAATACCCATTTGCAGCCTATGGGTTTATTATTAGAAGGAAGATTTACTAGTTTCCAAACTCTGTTACCATCTCATCTTCCATAACATCAATCCAGAAATCAGAACAAACACTATTAACTGCCTCATCATAAGATATAAGATCAATAACATGACCTATATTATAATCACCTTCACCAAGATAAACCTCATAATCATTTAGAATCGCTGACCTTCTCACCCTAACAGACCTTCTAACAAGTAATGGTTCAACTATAATAGGCTCCGGAGGATTGTCAACAGGACGAGGAAGATCAATTGTACCCTCACCACCACCACCTACATGAACCAGAACCCTTATAATCCTTTCAAGTGATAAAGGTAAAGGAATGATTGCAATTTCATTTTGTACACTATGAATAGGTGGCTTAGAAATGTCTAGATCAGCAATATCCATCTCAAAAAACTTCTAGTCAAAGACTCTACAATCCTTGTGCCATGTGTAGGATAATATAACTTGTATCCTTTAGAATGGGCTGGGTACCCAATAAAGTAATAATGGATAGTTCTAGGGTCAGTCTTTTTCTCATTTGGATTATATATTCTAACCTCAACAGGACAACCCCAAACATGAAAATGGTTCAAACCAGGTTTTCTATCAATCCACAACTTAAAAGGTGTTTTAGGTACAAATTTGCTAGGGACACGACTCAAAATATAAAGGGCAGTTTTAATAGCCTCAACTCATAAGAATTCAGGTAAGTTAGATCTACTCATTATGCTCCTTATCATATCTTTCAAAGTACGATTGCGCCTTTCAGCGATACCGTTTTGTTCAGGACTACCAGACATGGTATATTGAGCAACTATTCTACATTCTTGCAAATATTTGGCAAACTCTCTCATATGTTGACCAGTCTCATTATATTTGCCATAATATTCACCTCCACGATCAGACATCACAATTTTAATGACTTTTCCCAATTGTTTCTCAACCTTAGTTTTGAAAATTTTGAACATCTCAATGGCATCAGATTTCTCCTTTATCAATTATAGATAACCATAATGAGAAAAATCATCAATGAAAGTAATAAAATATTTATTGCCACAAATAGTAGGTGAATAAGGACCACTGATATCAGTATAAATAATCTCTAGAAGATCTGAACTTCTATTAGCACTTTTTTTTTTTATATTGTTATTCAAGTTACCCCTTATACAATCCACACAAACATCTAGATCCTCAAAATCAAGAGAAGGAAGAATGTCATCTTTCAGTAGTCTTCCAATTCTTTCTTTAGATATATGACCTAAACATTTGTGCCATAATGAAAAAGATTTTTCTTAAATTAAGGATCTTTTGGTCACATCATTGGCTTCACAATCTCTCGCATCATCCAAACATAAT
>CATIWR010067411.1:0-13000 GCA_949677035.1 Omphalea diandra | reverse complement strand
CTTTTTAATGATTGAATGTCATAATTAGGAAATTTTTTACCTTAAGTGTTATTCATTGAAATTTTACCTTAACTTCACTCCAACTTAATATTTCTGCATTATTTTCCCTTTGGATCAATCTAAGTTGTCAAAATCAAAAAGGGGGAGATTGTTGGACTAGGATGGTTAATCCTAAGTCTTAAACCTCTTTTGATCTTGACAAAGGAGATTGATCAATTATAATGTTTCAAGTAAGTGTTATTTTGCAGTTTTTAGATAGTCTCTAAATTTGAAGTTAGATGAAGTCAATAATCTCTAAAGAAAGCAAAGTGTCTCCTAATTCGCGACTGCAACTTCATAAATCGCGATCGCGAACTAGACTAAGGCAAGTTGACAAATTGGACAGATGAATTCGTGGGCAACTTCTCTACCACAACCCATCCAAAGAAAGTAGAACCAAAGTCATAGACGAATTCACTGTGTGTGTCACGCCTCAGTCGTGACTACGAATTTTAAAGCAACTCAATAGGGAATCAAGTCCACAACCACATCATGACAAGAGTCCCAAGTGACCCTTGGAAGACGAAAATCATGATAGCAACTTGTGGGTAGCGATCGCGAATCATGAAAAAGAAGATGAATATTTTGACAGACAAATTCGCGTCCAAAGTCGCAGCCTGTATAAGAAAATTTGTGATTGCTACTTTTGTGAGTAGGTGAAAGGCAACAACTATATTTTCCTTGTGAACCAATGAGAAGATGACACATAGACTAGCCATTATACACCAATTGGGATTTTTGCCTCAATTTTTGGCTCCCGTATGGAAAATTGGAAAATCGCGACCGCAAATGAAGACTTACAAACATTTAATGCAGAATCTGTCTAACATACTTTGGAGATTTGCTACTAGTTTTATTGCAATGTCTCTTTGGTGGGTAAAGGCTGTAAATACCTCACCAAACAGATGTAAATGGAAGAGAATTCATTAATTTGTAACATAAACTCTTGTAATTTTGCTACTCAATCTTTTCTCTTCTTTAGGTGATTGTTTGGTGTGAGCATAAACACAATTTGTAAAGGCTATAGTGTGAGCCTGTAAAAGCACTAAAAGTGGTTGTTGTGTGAGCCTTAAAAACACAAGTGTAAAGGTTGTTATGTGAGCCTCAAAAACACAATTGTAAAGGTTGTTGTGTGAGCATTGAAAACACAAGTGTAAAAGTTAGGTGTAAGCTTAGAAACACCATTTGAAGATAGTAGAACACCCAATTGCAGAGAATTGGGGAGTGGACATAGGGTCGATTATACCCGAACCACTATAAATCTTATGTCCTCTCTTTTACTCATTATCCTTCTTACTTTCTTGTTTTAATTTTTATACACCAATTCAACCTCCCTTCTTGGTGCCTAATGCCAATACGTTATCTTCTTAATGACTACTAACTTGTTTTCTTCTTTATGTGTAAGTGGTTTTCTTTGTACATGCTAATCTTAACTATACATTATTATGATTTTTTTGTTATGCATGATGTCCCCATTTGACATTGGATGTACCTTCAAACCCCATAAGAATGGTTATAATGTCTTGATGGTGATATGTTTATTTAAACTGCACTAAAAACATGCTTATGAGGGATTATGAGATAAACTAATAATAAGGCTAAAATGGTAAAATGTGAACTAAAGATGCCTGAAGGTCATATCCATCAATTCAAGCAGTTTAGGGCTGCCTAACCTCTTCCTAAAGTCATATCAAATTTTTAAACTCAATCTCTAATGGGGTAAAGATGAATTAGGCCTTCTAAATGGCTTAGATATGTTCAGAATTTATCCTTGCCTAGACTCTTATCTTCACAAAAGTTAGGTGGTAACTCCACATAAAAGTAGGGATAATACCAATGTTTTGTCCCACCCTAGTCCTTCGTTGACCATAACTTTGAAAAAGTGCTTTTATCTTCTGTGAGGCCTCAAAGAACCCCCTCATTACTCTGACTCATATGCCATGATTAGAGGTTATTGCCAATGTATGACCCCTATCCTCTTGATCCCCTCCTCCTGATGATCGATAAAAGGTAATAGTTATAGGTAAGATTCCACAAGTTCAAGCGTAATCTCGAAATTTGATGGCGCTCATAATTGGAACAACCACTTAGGAAGACACCCTTAGTCTTACAAATATTTACAGGAAGGCTTTCTTCCTTTTCATAACTCATAAGGGGTGTTATCTTATTTCTTATGAGGTACTTTATTTAAAAAGTAATGTATTGATAAAATGGCTTCTGCCATTATATATTTTGAGGTAACCTAAAACTTATTAATATTGCATTCATCATTTCCTTTAAGGTATGTTTTTCTTCTCTCAATAAAACTATTTGATTAAGTTGAATATCGTGCAGTGGCTTTGTGTATAATTTCGTGTTGTGCATAAAATTCACTAAATGAGTTTTTATCATCACCATCATGGTTACTTCTTAACACCTTAATCTTCTTATTAAGTTGATTTTTAACTTCTTTCTTAGAGAGTTCAAATTTCCTAATAACTTTATCTTTGCTTTTAAGCAAATACACATACTAATATTATATGGTATCATCAACAAAGATGATAAAATATTTAATGCCACTCTTTATTTGTGTGAACTTTAAATTTCATATATCATCATGGATTCAATTGAGTTTTAGTGTTTCTTTTAATTATTTGAAAAGATAACCTTATTAATTTTGCCTAATATGGAAATTGGGTATATTATTCAAGTTTATTCACCATCTTAAGGTATCATAATTAACATGTCCTGGTCTATGATGTTAAATAATGGAACAACCAGGCAAATAAGTAGAATAAGTTATTTCATTCATTCTCTTAATTGTATTTACATTGAGCTTAAATAGCAAATCAAATACATAACCCTTCCTAACATACATTCCATTTAGATAAAAACAACCTTATTTGACTTCCACACCATATGCAATTTATGCTTATTAAATAGTGAATTAGACATTATGTTCTTTTAAATTTTTATCATATATAAATATTGTTTAAAGTTAGCTCCTTTTCAAAAGTCATCTTTTGCACCACTTTGCATATACCAAGGATATCAAAAATTAAAAAAAAAACTTTGGTTTGAGCAGATAGTGTTAATCTACTAATCCCTTATGTTATACTTAACTATGTTCACCTTAGACACCATAACACACAACTTAATTGTTAGTTGTGTGCCTTAGGCTAATTCTTGTAATGGATATTTTCTTAATAATGTCATGGTTGCATTTTATTAAACATCTCTTTTGTTTGTGGCTAAATGATAAATTATATGAATAGTTAATAGTATCTGATATCATCAAATATGTAACTTGATTGTAAAACCTTTAAGTATAAAAAATTATATTCTAAATTGCCCCTAATCAGTCATTATTATTAGGATAATAATGAATGAATACTAGTATGTGTTTTGATTGATGATTATATTTTACTAGTCATGGATATGTTATTTTAAGTCAAACACATATATACATGCTTAAGAAACATTGTATTGGACCAAACTACTATGAGAACACTATATGAATAAATTGATATAAGTGACTCTCATGCAATAGCATTAACTTTATCCTTTTACCTAAAAACACCATGGATTCTAATATGATGAACTTCATGTTTTGATAAAGTCCAATATTATCTTTAATTAGATGATTATACAGACTAATATTAGACATGAAGTAAATGATATACAGGAATATAAGTGATTGAGAAGGAATTTGTCCCTCATATATTTATGAGATATATCTCTAGGCTAAAGAGATTACATGACCATGCAGAAATGAATTGATAAAGGTTATCAATGTCATTTTACTTTAGCTTACTTGGAGATCGGGAAAGAATTGAATTGTAGAAGGATCACATGATCCATGTCTTACGTTCAATTGAGATTTAATGTGGCAAAAGGATTATAATATTATTTATAAAATAGGTTGGTCGGATTATTGACCTTTACATAATTTAGATAGTCATAATATATTACTAAAGGTCACTTATGACTTATGGATCAGAAATAGGTTTTGGGCCACTATCAACATTACGTGAACCTACAAGGGTTGCACATATATAATAGGCCTAAATGAATTTGAGTATTGACTTCTTATTAAGTTGATTTTCAACCTCTTTCTTATAGAGTTCAAATTTCTCTATTGGTTCATCTTTATTTTTAAGCAAATAGACATAACAATATTTTATGGTATCATCAACAAATATGATAAAATATTTATTGCCACCCCTTATTTGTATGAACATTAAATTACACAAATCATTATGGATTAACTCAAAAGGTTCAGTGTTTCTTTCAATTGTTTGAAAAGATGATCTTTTTAATTTTAACCAACATGGAAATTGGGTATATTATCCAAGTTTATTCCCTTTCTTAAGGTATCATAATTAACAGTCCTAGTCCACAATGTTAAATATTGGAATAAACAAGCAAATAAGTAGAAGAAGTTATTTCATTCATTCTCTTAATTGCCATTACATTGAGCTTAAATAGCTTATTAAATACATAACCTTTCCTAACATACGTTCTATTTAGATAAAACAACTTTTTTACTTACACGTCATGTGGAATCTATGCTTATTAAATAGTGAACTAGACATTATGTTCTTATAAATTTCTAGTATATATAAATATTGTTTAAAGTTAGCTTTTTTTCAAAAGTCATCTTTTACAACACCTTGCCTATACCAAGGATATAAGAAATAGCAAAACAACCCTTAGTTTGAGTAAATAGGGTCAATCTACTGATCCTTTAGGTTAGACCTGACTAGGTTCTCCTTAGACACTATAACACATAAGCTAATTGTTACTTATGTGCTTTAGGCTAATTCTTATAATGGATATTTTCTTAATAATGTCATGGTTGCATTTTGTTGAATATCTCTTTTGTTTATGGCTAAATGATAAATTCTATGAATAGTTAATTCTACCTAACATCATCAAGTATATGACTTGATAGTAAAACCTTTAGGTGTAAAGAATTTTATTCTAAATTGTTTCTAGTTGATTATTATTATTGGGATGATAATGAATGAAGACTAGTTTGTGTTTTGATTGATGATTCTATTTTACTAGTCATGGATATGTGATATTAAGTCAAACATATAGATATATTTTTAATAAACATTGTATTAGACTGACTCATTATGAGAACACTACATAGATATGTCATACGTGATTCTCATACAACAACATTACCTTAATCCTCTGACCTAAAAATCACTATGGATTTTAATATGATGAACTTCGTGTTTTGATACGATTCAACATGATCTTTAATTGAATGATTATACATACTAATATTAGGCATGAAGTAAATAATATATAGGAATATGAGTGATTGAGAAGGAATTTCCCCCTCATATATTCATGAGAAATTTATCCCTAGGCCTCTCGATAAGTTTGACTAAAGAGATTGCAAGACCATGCAAAAATAAATTGATAATGGTTATCAATGTCATTTTACATCAGTATACTTAGACATTGAGAAATAATTGAATTGTATAAGGATGACATAATTCATGTCTTACGTTCAATTGAGATTTAATGTGACGACAAAAGGATTACATTACTATTTGTAAAATAGGTTGGGTCATATTATTAACCTTTATATTATTTAGGTAGTCATAATATCTGGCTAGAGGCCATTTATGACTTGTGGGTTGGTTTTAGACTACTACCAACATTATGTGAACCTACATGGGTTTCACATTGGGTTTTACGACTCTCTCTATCTATAATTAAGATAATTAGAGATATTATCTAAATTATTTAGATATATATTTTATTTTAAAAATTAAAATGGGATAGGATATTATCTTATCTATATCTTTTAAGATACAAAGTTGACATAAATATCTTAATAGTTAAGATACATAGTTATGTTTTAGAGTTTTCTGACAGAGTGTGAAAACATTGATGTTGCCCTTTTTAGAAAACATTTTAGAGAGAAAACAAAAACCCAAGTGCTAGTACGTTATACATTTTAGAGGCGGTTTGTTCCTGTGGATACCTGTAGAAGACATTCATCATTCTAAGAATATATGAATCCGACAATCTACACTCTCAACTCGAGATTAGGTGTTACGGTGTAATCCCCCTCTCTACATTCTAACGATCTTGTGATCTTCACTTAAATTGGTTGATTTTAATATCTTCTCTTATCGATTTAATTGGATCGCATGGATGTTTGGTGGGTTTTGTATGTAGACATTTTTGTTTTTCTACTATGCTCATTTTAAAAAACCCAACACTAATATCATAAATATCTTATATGATGCATTTCATAAGATTAGCCTCATTTTCCCTTTTTTTTTCGTTTGCAATATGTAATTGTTGGACTAGGTTGGTTTAACCTAAGTCATTAACCTTTTTTTATCTGACAATAGAGATTGATCAGTTCTAATATTTTCATAAGTGTTGTTTTGCATATTATAAGTTACTTTTTTCGTTAGAAGATTGGATGGAATTCAAAATCTCCAACATTGTAAAGATCATTCAAATTCACAGTGTGGTTATTCTAAATAGTGATCGCGAAATAGCTTTAAGCATGGATAAAGCTAGACCAGAGAAATTCGTGTGCACTTTCATAGCTGCGACTTAGCCATAAAAAAGTAAGCTCAAGTCACGGAGGAATTCGTGATGGGTGTCGCATTAGGTTCGCAACTGCGACTTTCATAGTGACAAAAGAGGGAACTAAAGCCATAACCACAGTATGCCAAGTGTCCTAGGTATTTGTTAAAGATAAAAAATCACAAGGGTGAATATATAGTCATGACCGTGACTAAAGGAGTTGACCTCACCAAACAAAGGAATTCGCGGTCTCAATCACGCCCAAGAATTAGTATCTCATGACCGCGACTTTTGATAGTGGTTAGAACACAATGACTATATTTTCCTTGACAACCAATGGATAGCTGACACGTGGACTAGTCGTTAGACACAAATAGGGTTTTCTGTTGCGATTTTTACGTCCATAATAGAAATTGGAAATTCGCAATTGCTAAATGGTAGTAGCAACCGCGACTTTCCCCTGATAACCATTTAATGCTAAATTTACCTAGCACATCTTAGAGATTTGTTGATAGTTTTACTCCAACATCTCCTTGGTAGATATGAGCTATAAATACTCTACCAAATAAATGAAATAGGAAGATAATTCATTAATTTTACAACAAATTTCTTGCTAACTTGCTACTCAATTTTTCATTCTCAGTTATGTGTTGTTGATTGTTAATTGTGAGCAATAAATACCATCGTAAATAGGTTAAGAGTTAGCCTAACGTCAAAACTCTTGTGAGAGATTTTAGTGTGAGCCTACAAAACACTTATGATAGGATTTTATGTGAGCTTAGAAAACACAAGGTATAAGGTTATTGTGTGAGCCTCTTTTTAAACACATTAACCCTCTTTTTAATTTTTAAATTGAGCCCCAATTCTACCCCCCTTCTTGGTGCCCTAGGCCAACAGTAATTTACAAATTTATGATATACCTTGTCACAATTATAACACTTTTCTTAGATTTTTTTTTTTGGAAACACGACCTTTTAGTCTCATCTTGGACTTTTATCAAACTTATTATTTTTCTTATTAGAACTTTCTCCATATTCGACCATGTTTGCCTTAGCTTTGGAAGGAATGAACCTCTTTCTTCTAAGCCTTGATTGTCCTCTCCTATACAAAAGTTTAACAACTAACTCTTCATTGTTCATCTCTTTTCACTTGTTCTTAAGGTAGTCCTTGAAATCCTTTCATATAGTGGTAGCGTCTCAACAATATAAACTACTTAGAAGGTCTTCCTCAAGGTCATCCTCTTAGCATCTCAAAGCTCTTATACTTAACTCATAATGATTTTAGAGTTTACTATTTATATTCAATAAACTAAATTTCTTGGCACCAACATCTTGCATTTAATATTTATGGACTAAGAAAGCTCACAACTACTTAGCAATCTTCATAGCACTATATACATTGTATAGTGAGTCATTCAGCTCGTTCATGATATAGTTCCTACATATAAAACCAGAATAATGCCAAGCGTCATATATAATTCTAACTTGAATATATTGTATATCCTATTTGAGAGTAGTTACATCTTGTATATCCTCTTTGAGAGTAGTTACATCCTTAGTCATGAACTATATGGGTTCAAAATGGTTAGATAAACTAAATCTTTTGTTATCACCTTTTAAAATTCAAACTATTAACTATTTAGGCTTCCCTTTATGATTATCTAGAATAGAAATAAACACTATTAAGTAAGACACCTATGCCACAAAGGAAGACGCTTGAGTCCTCTTATTATTAGACACATTAGTACATGCCATTATGTTTTCCATTCTTAAAATAAATAAAAATAGATGTTAGAATGATCAAAATAATTTTTATTTTCAAATGAGAAGCTCACAAGAATTATTAGTTAATTTTTTATGTTAAAATTAATGTCCTTTACTATCTAACAAACACACACACATATTAGTCTGTCCTATTTAAAGTATAGGTAATTATCTCTTTCTACGATTTATCTAAACCATAATTTGTTTTAAGATTATTAGTACAATAGTAGATATAAAGATAGAAAAACTAGAAAGTTAGCATGATATTTTAAATAAACCAATAATAATATGAACAACAAAAATAATATATATAAAGATATAAAATTAGAAAGTGAATAACACATCTAAATAAAGCAACTATAATGTAAACAATAGAAACTAGTAGAGAAATATAGAAGATGAAAATTGTCAAAGACCTAATATGATTTTCTTAAAACATATTTATCCATTTCCATCAATAATGTTAGAGGTTTTTCTTGCATCTATCTTTTAGGATATAATGGAGTAAGGCATAGGACTATATCATAAAGAAGGGAGAAGGAAGAGAAGGGTTTTTACCCCTTACCATTAGTAATATTAGAGGTTGTTAGCATTTATCTTCAAAGATCTAATAAAGCAATATAGAAGACTTTATCGCAAGGAAGGGAGAGGGAGGAGGAGGAAATTTTACTGTAGGAAGGAGGAAGGGTTTACCCCTCATGATCAATAATACTAAAGAAAATTTTTGTTATAAGAAAGAGAAGGGATTTACTTTTTACCATCAGTAATATTGGAGGTTTTCTCAACGTTTGTGTCATAGGATATAATATGGCAAGGCATTTGACTCTATTAGAAAGAAAGGAGGATAAGGGAATTTTTGCTTCTTAATTGTTATGTATGTTTAAATTAACATAAATTTTTGTTACCTAGTTATTATACTTGTTTGAATTAATATTAACCTCTTGCTTTAAAATTTCAATAGTCACAGCTTTAGAATTCATGTATGCAATTTGTGATACAAGCAAGGGTGATTTACACCTTAGATCATTTGTTTTAAGAATGGATCATTTCAAGAATCAAAAATATACTATCAACCCTAATTAAACCTCTAGAAAAAAGGTTTCTAGCAACCTAGATTATAAAGATTTAAAGTTTGTAATTAAAGGCCTATATTAGCTAAAGCCAAATTTAAGCCTAAAATTACTAGTTTTGCAAAGTTATTAAGAATCCACCTAACAACCTTACTAACTTCTTTTAAGAACTCAAGAAGAGAATAATCTCATAAAACAATTAAGCCAAAAAAATAAATTTTCATTAACTAATGAACCTTGGTTACACGGGAGGCTTTAAATAGCTTTTACAACTTAACCTAATGAAAGAAGAATAAAAGAAAATAATTCTAAAGAAACCCTAGGTGTATTCAACCATGTAGTGTTTGGCCTCCCACAAACATTTAATTATAATAGTTTTAATCAAATAGGAAACAAAAAAAAAAAAGCCCTACAATTGGCTAATAAAAGTATTTAGCCAACACAAGGAAATCTAAAGAAAATCTCTAAAAGTTGCATAAAATAAGGAACAACTAATAAAGATAATCCTAAGAAAATTATGACACCAAATTCAACCAATAGGAAGCTTTCTTGAAGAATCTTTAAAAATCTTGGAAATCTTAGATGCCAAGTGTCAAATCATTATTGTTATAAAGTTTGATCTTGATTTTCCTTAAGACAAGCTTTAAAACATGTTTTATGACGTGTTTTGAAACATGTTTTGGAACATGTCTTGGAACCTTATTCATTTATATCTCGTTCATACTAGTTTGAATTCACACTTGACATAATATGAAAATTTGAACTTTTCACCAAATTGTTAGGCTTATCAATAGAGGCCCATAGAAAGTACCCACTATAACACGTATTTTCATTTATTAAACATGACATTCATGTCTATATCTATTCCTCATGATGATTTACACATAATTTCTACTTTCAAACCTCTAATGCATTTTTTATTAAACAATAGTAATTTCTAAATTTTGTTAAATATATTTTTCTTTTGAATCAATTTAAACAGATTTATTTATGTCAAATTAAATGAATTCATGACAAATTATTTTTTTTACAATCTTTTAATAAATTCATATTTAAAATAATAGGGTAAATTATTTAGTGTTTGAACTTTTTAGTTTCTTCAATTTTGGTATCTAGATTTTTTTTTTTCAATCAAGTATATGAACTAATATAAATCATTTTAAATATGATGTTTTTTTTTCCAATCTAAAGGATTAGTGACTGCTACGTGAAAATTTATATGACTTAATACCATATTTTGTATATTATTTTGTCGGACTAGGGTAGTTAACCCTAAGTCTTGGGCTTTTTTTAATCTTGACAAAGGGGATTGATCATTTTTAATGTTTATATTTAATGTTGTTTTGCAGTTTTTGTGTAAGTCTTTAAGTTAGAAGTTGGATAGAAATCTTAATCTTCAAAGAATGTGAAGTAACTTATAAATCACGACCACAATCTAAGATTTACGACCGCGATGCATTAGAAGACTTGTTAGAAGATCAGACAGACGAAATCGCGGAGTCACTCTCAGTCGCGACTCACTCAAAGGAAAAACACCAAAAGTGACAGACAAATTAGCGATGTAAAGCTTGCCTCAGTCACAACCGCGAATTTTAAAGTGACTCAAGATGCAATCAAGTCCATAATTATAGCTTGACAAGTGTCCCAGGTAATCATTGGAAGTCAAAATTTGTGATGGGAACTTATTGGTAGCAACCGCAAACCCAACAGAAGAAGATGAACACTTTTGGCAGAGGAATTCAGTTAGAGTCGCGTCCTGTACAAAATAAATCACGACCGCTACTTTGAGAGCAGGTGAAATGCAATAGCTATATTTTTTCTAGTAAACTAATCAGAAGCTGCAACGTGGACTAGTCGTTAGACACAAACGGGGTTTTCCTTATGGAATTTGGAATTCGCGACCGTGAATCAGAAGTCATGACTGTCAAGCATTTAATACAAAAATCTGTATAGCACATTTTGATGATTTTGTACTAGTTTTATTGCAACGTCTCTTTAGTGGGTAGAGGTTATAAATACTTCACCAAACAGAAGTGAATGCAAGAGAATTAATAACTTTGTACCCAAACTCTTGTAATTTTGCTACACTCTTTTCTATTTTTTAAGTCATTATTGGGTGTGAGCATTAACACCATATGTAATAGGTTATAGTGTGAGCTTGTCAAAACACTAAGAGAGGTTATTGTGTGAGCCCGTTAAAACACAAGTTGTAAAGGTTGTTGTGTAAGCCTAAAACACAAGTGTTTAAGTTATTGTATGAGCCTTCAAAACACAAGTGTAAAAGTTTGGTGTAAGCTTGAAAACACCTTTAAAAGATAATGGAATACCTTATTTCAAAGAATTGGGGAGTAGACGTAGGGTTGATTGTACCCAAACCACTATAAATCTTGTGTTTCCTCTCATCTCGTTTCTCCTCTCTCTTTCCAATTTTAATTTGTATACACCAACTTCCCCCTCTTTCTTGGTGCCTACAACCAATAAGTGGTATCAAAACCTCACTTTACAATCAAACTTTCATTAGGTGAACAAAGATCATGGCACAAGAGAGAATCCACTCACAACTCAAGCCATACTTTGATGGAACATATTATACTCATTGGAAGTATAGGGTGGAGATCTATCTTGACATAGGTGGAGATCTATCTTGACATAGATGTGGTGGACCTTTGGGATGTGGTCATCAAGAAATGGAAGCCACCCACCATAGTTATGGATGGTAATAAAGAATTAATCCCAAGAGAAGAATGGGTTGAAGCACACCGGAGATCAAATGGCAAGAACAAGAGAGCAATGACCATTCTTCTAAGCTCACTCTCTAGAGAAGAGATTGGAAGAGTGCAACACTGTCAAATAGCTCATGCCATTTGGAAGACTCTAGAGAACTCTCATGAAGGCACAACTCTAGTCAAATTAAGTTGTTTAAAGATGTATGTCACCGAATAGAAACTTTTCATGATGAAGGACAATGAGAGCATCACAGAAATGACAAACAGGCTCTTGTCCATTGTCACCAACATGAAGAAATTTAGAAGAACTCCTAGTATCTATGAGGTAAACACAAAAATCCTTAAAACTCTTCCTCTAAATAAATTTGGTGCTAGAGTTTGCAGCATACAAGAGTCAAATCCAAAAATTGGAAAGGTTCCAACCGATGTGTTGATAGGCAAACTCTTAACTCATGAGTTGGCCTTACAAAAAGATGAACAAATGAATAAGCTAAGAGGCCAAGGAGACAAATTGGAGAAAGAAAGAAAAACCATAGCTCTTAAAGCTTCAACAAAAGAGAAGGAGGTAGAGATCACCTCAAGTGATGAAGAAAGTGACAAGGAAGAGGAGGAGCTAGCAATGCTCTCAAGGAGGACAAAGGAGTTTATCCAGAGAAGAAAGGAAAGAAAAGGCTTCAAGAAGACAACTCCTAATCTAAGACAGAAATCCAATGAAGTCACTTATTATGAATGTGGCAAGCAAGGCCACATCAAGTATGAATGTCCCAAATTAAAGAAGAAGAAAAGATGGGATAAATAGAAGAAGAAAAGTTTTTAAGCCATTTGGGATGATAGCTCAAGTGAAGAAGAAGAAGAT
>CATIWR010067398.1:0-17488 GCA_949677035.1 Omphalea diandra | reverse complement strand
TATATATATATATATATATATATATATATATATATATATATTAAAAAAATCATTATCTGATTATGTTAGTATTATATAAATTATAATATCGTTATACAATCTGATGTGTAATATTATATTTTCTTTTAAATATTAGGGAGAAAAGATTATATTGGCGAGATTTCAACTTGAAGTCGTCTATTCTTAGACTAAAATACCGGTAATATGATATTATATTGTTAACTCATAATTAATAGAGAGAGAAAATGGAAAGTCTATTGCAAAAATTTTTTTATAGGTTCCATTACCAAAATGAGCCAATAACCTAAGAGCATCATAACGTTTATTCCCACTCAACCGAATTGGAGGTTGACTTGTATAGTCCTAATTGCTAGTAATTAATCTTCTGCAAGCTGCTAATATGCTATTCGAGGAAAACTATGTTGAAAGCAACCAATGGCAACTTGAAAGGTCATCCGTCTCCTCCTGATTAATGGGGTAAACTTAATGCATTAGCCCACCTTTGGTCGGATCAAAATATGTAGTAGAACCTAATAGTGATGTGTGAATATATAATTTCAAAACAAAATTCATATAAAATTTATATTAAAAAAATCGATGCCTTTGAAAATTTGAAATGCCATGGCCTCAACCTGTATCTATTTAGGTTCCTATATATGATCACTATGGATAAATAGTATGCTTAATTGCATTAATGTACAAATTAAAAAACAAATTGATTGCTTTAAAATGATTTATATATGATCACTATGTATAAATAGCATGATTAATTGCATTAATGCACAAATTAAAAAACAAATTGATTGCTTTCAATTTTAAGCTCAATCAGACAAATCAAACGGATAATCATTACATGATCATGATTCATTGAAAATTGAAAATTGAAAATTGAAAATTGAAAATTGATGACATATTGACGCATGTGTCCTTAGAGAAAGAGACTTGAGAAGTGAAGTTCTTTGATACATTACATGATGGAAGGTCAATAAAAGAGACTCCACAATTGTCTTCATGTTCTTAATAGGATGAGAGTCAGATTTTTTTTATTTTTGTTTTTTCTTTTGCATTCCTCGAGAAAGATGTAGGTGTTGATGCAACCACAAAGGCTGGAATGGGTACCACGTGTCCCTCTCTTTAGTCATCTTACCAACTTCAATGGAAATTTGCGTCAGCAAAGTGATTAAAAAGCTGCGGGGCGATGCTTGATATTTCTCCCACAGCTTTGAAGGAGCAGATCAATGGACCACCGACACATGCCGATTATCACCGACTTTTGAAGCCCACCGTTAAGTTAGTTGACTCTACGTAGACAAAAACCATGGGATATCACATTTTCTTTCCTTTTGATTCAACGCAAAATCTTTCTTCCACCGAAAGTGGGAGCCCCCTCCTGTAGATTACTTGAAACACATTTTCTTAATTTGGTTTCCAATTCGAATTCAAATTCAAGATTTTCATATCATCAATCAAAAGTTTGTTTTATATCTTATATATAACTCATTTCGTCTCAAATTTTAGTTCACTTTCTTTTTACATATATGTTAAGAAAACATGGGAAATATGATTAAAATAGTTGGTTTTATATACTTTTTTCAAATATACATTCACATTCACATCAAAATAAATAATAATAAACATTCTTGAAATTATTAATTTTTAATGTAAAATTAAAGACAATTAATATTACAAAATTAGTTAATATAAATAAAATAAATGAATTTAACAAATCAAGATTTCAAATTTTTATGAGAAAAAATTCATTTTGAAAATACGCGCCAAACAATTATAATTTATTAAAGTTTACCATCAAAAATTAATTATGTTTAATTTTTCAATAAGTGCATTAAATATTTAATGTTATAAAATTTTTATAACAATATATTAAGTAAGTTACAGCTAAAAGAAAATTATTCATTTTGCTCTTAATAGCTTAATCGATTCTTTTTATAAAATATATTTAAATTATTTTAGTTAACATAGGTCCATACATTCAATAAAAAAAAATTTAAAACATAAAAAGTTCAACAGATTTAAATTAGGATTTGACTAAGTGTACCAATAACAACAACAATAATATTATTAAATCATAAAATAATCAGTTTACAAATTGAAGTAATAATTAATTTTAAACCTAATTAAATTATAAAAGCGTTAGTAATATAATTAATTTTTCCTTCTAAAAAATATGGACACATCAAAGAACACTAGTGCAAATTAACACAAAGGGTGGGGCTATTTGCACTCCATATTTAATGGCTTAGGAATGTAAATGACCTTATTATCCTTCACTTAAAATGAATTTTTTATTATCATTTGCAATTTCTATATTATCCCTGTTCAATTTTTATCAACTAAACTCAACATATCATCCCATTTTATTCTCAAAAAAGAAAAAAAAATAATAATAATCTCAACACTTGTAAAATGAGTACGTTATTTTGGCCTTGCCACATGGAGCGGTGAGACTATAAAGGTTTCTTACTGTCAAAGTCTTTACAGGATACTCCAACTTGCAAACAAACGGAAGAATTTTTTTTTTTACTTGAGTAAGGCAAACGACTCAATTTGGTTTCACATCATACAATTCAGTATTCGATATTTATAAGACTGAATTGATTAAATTAAAAATTATATCAGTTACTGGTTCGATTTATTCTAATAATTGTAATAAATATATTTTATAATTTTTATTATTTTTTAAAGATATTTAATAATTTTCTTAAAATTTATTTATTAATTAAATCTATTAAATTGAAAATTAATCAATTAACTGATTCATTGACTAACTTAATTTGAAAAATATTAATGATGCTTAGATTTTATAAATCAAATTCTAAGCCTAGGAAAAATCAAGAGGTTACTAATCGCTCTACTACTATCTATTTTCATGGTCCATGTGCGTCATCATTGTATCGTCTTTTCTCTTATTTGGCATGCACAGCTGAAGTCAAACAACCTTGCAACCCAATAACTCAACTCCACGTGTATATACAAAAACTCATTTAAAATCAAAATAACAAACTAATTTCTTCTTATTCTCAACATCTAACTGATCCAAGAATTTTTTTTTAAAAAAAAAAATATGTAACTTGATTATACTAAAGAATATCAATTGCTTTACATCTATGTTTCATGGAAATAGAAACAAGAAACAATAAAATATGAAAACAAAAATGATAAAATGGTATTTATTAAAGATATAGAAAACGAAAATGTGAAAAAATATGAAAATATTAAAAATATAAGAATAAATATATAAATATTAAAAATATGAGGAAATTTATAAATACTAATATTGTATATAAATATTTAATAATATTTTTATTTCAAACATAATTTAATATCAATAAATATTAAAATTAAAAAAATGAATCAAGTTTTCTAGAATAAAGAAAAATAGAATTATGTTTTTTTATTTATTCAATTTATTGAAAATTAGTTAGTGTGTACTTAATTTTTCTTATGATAATTTATAATTTTAAAAGGCTTTTATCAACTAAAATATGAAGAAGTATTTTTCTCTTTTAGGTGAATTATTGAAACTAATAAACAGGTTATAAAATCTAGAATTTGTTAATTTAATTCTTCATATTTACTTTTTCAATTTGTGAGAATTTAAGAGTGAAAAAATTCAAAAAAATTATAATGAAATATAATTTTAAATTGAGTTTAATTAAACTCTCAACATTATAGTTGAAGCTTGACACGATTATCCCATCCCCACTTATTTAAAGCTTCATATACTTCATGAAAGCATGTTGGTATACTTAAGGCAGCCAACTACAATTGTTAATTATATTCTCTTCCTTTCAATAGTTTGAGGAGGAGGAGATCTAAACTCAACCATCTTTCTTTATTTAACTTTTGCTTTAAAAATGCTTATCATATTGGCCACAACTATCATTATTTAGCTATATAATATAATTTATTGAATGGAAGTTCTCACAAATGTTTATCTAGTGTTGACCTAACTAATTGGATAGATCCTAGGTTTTGGCTAGGAGAAGAGAAAAAAAATAACTTAAGGGAAAGGATTAGGATCATTCAAATAAATGGCCATCATCTCAATATTATTTTATAAAAAGCATACCAGAAAAAAAGATTTAGGAAAAACTCATCTTTGGGCTCTTAGACTTTTTATATTTTTTAAAGTTTAGTCCTTCAATTTGTAATTGACATATTAAACCCTTCAACTCTTCGAATTTATATCACGAACACCTTCACAGTTTAACATAAATAACATATAACCATTATTATAATATTATTGTTGGTAAAGTGATATCCTAAACATAATATTATATTATTAATAAAAATTACATAATAATTAGCATTGTAAAAATATATTTATTAATAAAAATAAAATCATATGTTCATTAACTCAATATTGTAAAAACAAAGAAATCCCACCATCAACAACATCATTAATCAAGAAATCCGACCATCACCAATAACAATAAATTCAAATGGTTAGAACACAGATAACAAAATCATATTCTCTCCAAAATCAAAATAAACTCACGCAAATTCACAAAATCAAGCTAAATTTAATAATCAAATCTAACATCCAACTCTTTTTGGTTTTAACAAACTCAATCAAACCTAATCCTTTCTCTTAGCATCGACATCGATGAATTCCAGTTACTTTCGATTGATGAAAAAAAGAAAGGAAAAAAAGAAGGAAGGAATGAGGCATTAATTGGACTAAGAGGTTCAGTGCTGGCTTAGGTCAGTCTTGGGTTCAAAAAGGGAAGGACATATAAGAGTGATGCCAATTATGGATGGGATTGGAGCATCGTAGGTTGGTATTGATGAAGGTTCGATTTTGATGGTGAAGAGAGAGAGAGAGACAGATGGTTTAGGTAAGGAAATCGAAGATGAAGCCAAATAGGTAATGAAGCTAAGGTGGACATCGATGAAGAGGGGTCTATTTAAGGGAAGGGAAGGTGAGTGTTGAGTGCGGAGATCAATGAATGTGAAGATTATCTTTCTTGATTGTTGATTGCCGCGGTTATATGGAAAAATGAATGGATAAAAGTAAAACTTAAAATTTGAGATTTGTGAGGGAAATATAAAATATAATCAGTGAACATTAAAATAATGGTTGACATGCCTAATTTAATACTTAAAAATTCATTTAGAGCTACTAAATTTTGCATCAAATGACATGTGTTACTCACGTCTAATAGAATAATTAGTGAAGATATTTGTGACACAAATTTGAAGAGTTGAAAAATTTAAATGTGCTAATTATAAGTTGAATGACTAAACTTAAAAAAAGCAAATAGTTTAGAGGTTTGAGAATGAGTTTTTCCAAAGATTTATAGCCATTTTTCTGCATATCTCAATCATAGAGTGGAGCCAAAGATTTTTAATGAATAGAGTCACAAATAATAAATAATAACTATACTTATATATTATTATTTTTATACATTTTTTATGTTTAATTAATAAATATTAAACTATGAAGTTTTATATTTAATTATTTATAAATAAAAAATAATATTTTTATATGCAATCCAAATGCTAAAAAATAATTTTGAATTGCATTTTAGTATGCATTTAAAACAACAAAAAAATGAATTATGTCCTCATAAATAATTTTTGGAAAGAAATAAAAATTTAAACTTTTTTAAAATTTGAATGGGATCAATTGACTCAATATACATTGGCTGCCATGAAGTTAGAACATTTTCTTTCATTATTAATCATTATTGTTTCATTTAGGAGTGGAGAAAATACATCAGAAATAGGTTACATTGTGGGACAGAATTATCTAGGGATGGCATAGAGCTGGGTTGGTTGGGTTTGAATTGAAATCATACTAGTTTGAACTCAAATCAAACTGGTAAACTGATTTTTAGAATCTAAATTGGCTCGGAATCATTAGCTAGACGATTTAGTTTCGATTCCAAGAGTCTTAGCTCTTGAATCAAATTGAACCAGTACTCTGGTTCGATAAATTGAGAATTTTTTTTAAAAAATTATATGTATATATTTTATTGTTTTCAAATACTAATAAACACCCTGTATAATAGTATATTTTTTAATTCAATAATATTTAAAAAAATTTCAATATTATTTTCTAATACAATCCACAATAATTTTTTTTACCTTTTTAATAATATTTTCTAAATTCAATTGTTTTCTTTAAATTTATTTTCACTTTAAATTTTCAATGCAATATATAAAAATAAGCATTTTATTTAGTTATAATAATTTAAAAATATATATAAAAAATTACAATTTTAAAAAAAAGACTATCGTTTAAATAAAATCGAATCAATTTTGAATCATGACTAAACCATAAATCATTCCGATATCGAATTTGAACCAAAATTGATTTGAATTGTTGGATCAAAAGCCAATTTCAGTTGAAGATACTGAATCAGAATCGAAACCAGCAATTCTGAACGGTTTGCTATGCCAAAAATTATGTAGCCCAGCAATAGGTGTGACAAGACTTTTCAAGAGATGCATATAATATGATATAGATAGTGGCCAAAACCAGAAAATGAAATTAATGTATAGTGGAGGTACTTGGCGTTTTATTTGTTATGGGCAAGGGACAAACATTGAGTATTTATTACTATTCTGTATCATTCCACTTCCATAGTTTCTCTCCCAATCCAATTTGCCTTGAATACCATTAGCCTTCGTCACTGTCCAACTATGCATCAATGCTATATCCACTGTGCGGACACACGAAAGAAACAGTTATTTAACTGTATATTGACACCTAGATTACATTTTTTTTTGGCCCATCGTGCAACTCTACCATGCCCAATCTCTAATTCTATGGGCATATCTTACATATTAAGTAACTTTTTTTTTTTTTTTTGAGGGGAATATATATTAAGTAACTTAATGGGTTGGGTTTTGTCCAATTTGTAAGCCGAATATATGCAATTGACTCTAATGCCACTTAATTTAAGATAGATAAATTTTAAATGGACAAAATAAAAATTAAGTGTTCATTTAGTTTTGCATTTTCTTATTAGCATTTAATAATTAAATATTTAAATGCTAAAAAGAATGTTTAATGAATTTTTGTGTTTAATATTTTAATTTGAAAATTAACATTTTATATTTAGAAAATACAATTGAATATTACAATTAATTTTTTTAACATTTGAAATATAACACCTGACATTTGGATTTATTTTTTGTTAGTATTAATTTTATATTTATTATTATTTATCATTATATTAATTTATATTTTATATAAAATTAATTAAAATATAAAAATAATTATTTTTATCATTTTATAATCTAATCATAAATTCAATAATTAATTACTAAATATTTTATATTTATTTATCACTTACAATTAACTATTAACTACTTATTACTGATTGTTCACCGTTGACCATCATCATTAAATCAAATAAACTCTAAATATAAATAAATCTTATAATATAATGATTGGAGAGTTATGAAATGAGTGTCAGTATAGTTGAAATGTTCTACCATAATTTTTTGAATATGATTTGATATCTTATGCATAAAAAAAAAACCCTCTAATGATGCTTTTTAAAATTGTGAGATTATAAAAGAAGTAGATCATGGAATGTGTTGTGTGGGTTTTAAAATAAAAAATATCATTTGACCCATAAAACAAACATGAACGCATACAATACTGATCTTCAAAAAAAAAAAAACAGCATACTTGTTGAGATATTGTATCAATTCAAGAGTCAATATGAGAGAGAGAGAGAGAGAAAGTGGAAGGGAAGGGAAGGGAAATTAGAGTGGAAGGGAAGAAATTAGAATAGAAAAGCTGTGTGGGTCCAAACAAAACAACCAACCAAGAGACTCGTACAAATTCTTCTACTATCAAATCTTTTTCCTACTTCTTATAAACCCTTCCCATCACCCCTAGCTTTCTCCTCCTCTTAACAACAACAAGAAGAAGAAACAGAACTCCCTCCCCTGCTTTATCATCTTGGCCTCTTTCGATTACAAAACTCATCATCGATCCTGCACAAACCCAACACCAATACTTTGATCATCACCATCATCATGTTCTGTGGCCTGCTTGCTTTCGCTTTCTGAGTCTTGAATTGATTAGCAAGAAGAGAGTTGAGATGGGTTGCTCGAGATTTGCCACTTGTGGTATCCGATTCTGTTTTTCCTACAATCGGATTAGCTATTAAATTCCACATCCAAGATTCTCCATTTCAGTCTTGTTTTCTTTTTCTTCAGAATTTTTTGACCAAGTTTGGATCTTTTTGATTCTGATATACTCCCCTACATTTTCTGGGCTACCCATCTCCAAATTCTTTATAGGGAAGGCGAGCAGGTACTTGTCTTTGCAACCATGGCTGCAGCTAAAAACAACATAGACAAATCTAACAAACAAATGCAAAGGCAGGAAGATTGTGATCTTGGCAAGGGCAAGCAAGAAGCTAATCTTAGCTTCCATGAGAGGCAGCAATGGACGCCAGTTTTAGGTGAAGCTTCCATGCAAGAAAGACCTCTCAAGAAAATCCGTGGCCCCGAACGTCAACATCCAATTCATTCACCTTCATCTGTCTCGACTCTTTGTTTACATCCATCATCTACTTCTACTTCCTCAAGACTTTTATTTCCTTTTGCTTTTGAAGGGGGTAATCAACCTACCTTCCAATTCCCTAGTCACCTATTTAGACCAACAACAACAAACCCTTCTTTCCCTTATTTGAGTCCATCACAAAACCAATACCAACAAATGATTTCTTTTACTCAAAACCCGCAACAAGGAAACAGTTTTCCTCCATTTTTGGCCGGAGGATCTGCATTGCCCCAGCAGCAGCAGCAACAACTGTTTCAGTATTGGAGCGATGCACTGAACTTAAGTCCAAGAGGAAGAACGACGATGATGAACAGGCTGGGACCAGACGGTAGGCCATTGTTTAGGCCAACCGTTCAGCCTATAAATGCAACAAAACTTTACAGGGGAGTGAGGCAAAGGCATTGGGGAAAGTGGGTAGCTGAAATTCGTCTCCCTCGCAATAGGACTCGCCTCTGGCTAGGCACATTTGACACAGCTGAAGATGCTGCTTTAGCCTATGATCGCGAGGCCTTCAAGTTGAGAGGAGAGAATGCAAGGCTAAATTTTCCTGAACTTTTCCGGAATAAAGATAAACCAACTTCTTCAACAGTTTCGTCTCCGAAACTAACTCAAGAAGAATTGCAGGATTCAAGCATGGAAAGTATGCCTCCACCTCCACCTCCGCCAACACCTCTGCCTGTGCCACAGCCTCAACAGCCTCCAGGAGACAATCCTGACAATGATTCGGGGATGGGATCTAGTGGGGGTACAGTGAGTGATGAGGCTCAGGTGGTTGCAGATGGAGAAGGGTGTCAAGAATTGGTATGGGGTGATATGGCAGAAGCTTGGTTTAATGCAATTCCAGCAGGTTGGGGACCTGGAAGTCCAGTGTGGGATGATTTGGATACTAATAATAATCTGTTATTCCAATCAGGACAGCTTCCTTTTGCTGATCCGAATCATCATCATCAACAACAGCAGTTTCATAATGATTCACCTTCTTCTTCTTCTGAATATCAAAGACCAAAATAGAACAACAACATGGGCTCAGCTTCTTCTTCCTCCTCCTCTTCCTTTCCTATGAAGCCAGTCTTCTGGAATGATCAAGATTGATAGGACGACCTCTATTTCTTCCTTGATTTCACGTTCTTTCTCGACTTCAATATTCTTTCACTGGTTGCTGATTTTTTTAAGAAAACCAACCGGTGACTCCTTAACCTTTCTCTGCCTGCTTTACTTCTTATCACTGGTTGCAGATTTTCATAAACAACATGTGATTTCCATTGAAGCTTTATTACCTTTTCCTATCACCATATCCAAAGCTTCAAAAACCCACCTCCTTTTCCTGTTCCTTCTTTCTTTTATTGCTCTTTTTCATTAAAATTGTTTATCTTTAAATTCTGCCTTCACTGCATGTTCTGCTTGAGAAGGCTCCATATTTACCAGGCCTTGACAATTCATGCATTTTAAGTATTTAGGACCTTTTTATGTTGTCGATGTTACTTTCTTGGGTTGTTTATGTTATGTTAGACGGACAGCAGCAGCGGCAGGAATAGTACTAGTAGTAAGTAAATTAAAGTTAGTGCAGGACCAGCATTAGTAGGAGACAGTTTTGTGATCTCCCTCTCAAATTGGCCTGTCTACCAGTCTAATCCATCGCAAGCTTTGTTTTTCTGCTTGGAGAGTGGAATTGGGATCAGATATTTTGTAATCTTGTGTACATTTGATGGAGTATGTTATCATCTTAAACTTTATAATGTCATGTCTCCCTTCTCATCAACATTTTGCTGTAATCATCATAGATTATGCAATTTGCACCACCATCATTTCTATGTTCTATTCTCATTCCAAAGTTAACTTTTCTTTTTTTTGTTTTCACTACTATTTGATGGTCTCTCAATTTCAGTTATTTTGGCTGCAATTATTGTAAGCCTGAGCGTGATGGCATCATGCCTTGTCAAAAGGGCATTTTATTTGTAATCAAGCAGCTAATTTGGACTTGAATGAAGGGATATATCAGTGACTATAAGCACAATAATTAATCCCGAGTTGCCAAAAGAATTTTTTGCTATTTGTTTTCTTCATATTGGGGAAGAGATGATTACATTTGAACTCTTGTGTTTACTCCAAAATAGTTTTACTTTTGCCACTAAACTAAAACATTACGAAACTAAAACACATTTATTTGGTATTCCTATTTTAATCATTTAATCCCTTATCAATATAATAACATTAATAATATATAAAAGGATTTGGTAATTTTAATTTTACATCAATAAGAAAAATAACCACATCATTATCTCTTGCTATTTTATTGTTAATTAAATGAAAAAAAATGTTCTATTAGAAACATTCAATCAGACTTTTTTATAAAGATGAAATTATAATTTGATATTTCATAAAAAAAAATTATTATATGATAGTCATCAAACAAAATACGTGTATTATTAATATGTCAAGATTAGTAGATTACTCTATCAATATTTCTCTATATTTGTTGAAATTCACCTTATATTTTATTTTGACAATTGTGAATTATTATCCTATTCAAGGGATTAGGTAAATCAAACTGATTTCTGGCAAAAGAATGTACCTACAAAATCCCTAGAATTTTTTTACAAACTTAAGTGGGATTGAAAGCAGAATGGCAATCAGCATATTCTTCGCAAGGAATGTGATAATATACAAAAATAACGGAATTGGAACCCTTTTATCTTCATAGCAGAAATATTTCTCAGCAGGGAATCCATGTTACGTCAGACTGATTCAAGAATTATATATATAAAATAAAGATATTTTCAAATCAATTTATATATAAATTTGGGATTAAATTATTCTCAAAACGATCTTTTAAGGCACATCTCCACATATACACTTCGAAAGGAATTAATTCCTTTGGTTGTTTGAAGAATTATTTTATCATATCTGCTTTTGATAATCAAGCAACTTTAGTCATTAATAATGGGATTAAGGCAGGCATTAGTTGATGGGTAACTGAGTAAATGATAATGAAAGGTGGTAAAGGGTGGCCAGCAGCTAGCCGTCCCATGAGATCATCCTCTACGTTTCTTATTTGGGACGGCACGATAACGATGAAACACTAGTGATATGAAAATGCTATTGATAGACATTAGATTTAATTAGAGCTAATGATGATGGTGGAATGAATAAGTTAATGAAAATATCTACGATGGTGGATAACTAGCCATGGATTATGTAATAATAAGTTGTTGTCTTTTCTTTAAACCATAACCAAACCCAGCTTTTTTTTTTTTTTTTTCTCGTCAGGGAGTGGATGCTATCATTTTCTATTCATCAATAAAAAAAAAAATGACTTGAATTGTTTGGGCATGGAAGCCTTTCCACATCAACACTTAAGAGGACAAATCTGGATTTGGTACGAGGCAGGAACTAGGACTCCAATTATTTTATTATTCTTATTATTTGAATTTCAGGAACTTCCAGAAATGTTGGGGGAGTGTTCAAGGATATTCAACAATCATTCTGAGAGGAAATACATTTAAAAAGAAATTGGAACTTTGACTGTATAAACAAAAAATTGAGTTCATAGTCAAACATATATTGTTTAAATGGTATTAAGTGTAAAGCTGTTGTTCTGGCAAATGATTACGTTTCTTGATCAGGTTATCAATAGAAATTATATTTGTTTATCTGTTAAATAATTAATAAAATTTAATTTAAATAAATTTATAATTAATAAATTTTTATCGTGAATAAATTCAAATGCTAACATTAATTATGTATAGTAATGATTTCTAATGATATTCAGAAAATTGATCGGTAATAGGAGAAAAAATCAAAATTTTCGTTTCTCCCAGGTAACAGGGCCATACAATTATCACTAAATCTCTAGAACCCAAAAATAGGATAAGACCCAATAGAGCCCAGCCCAGCATATCTGCAAGGCCATATGATCCACAACCATGTTACATACATGTCAAGATGAGAATCCAAAGCTCAAACTGTGATTGGACTACAGAAACCACGTGGCATATCCTTGTCAGCAACCCATAAATTCTCTTATCTCTCCTGCACGTATCGAAGAGAGCTTCGTCCTCTGGAAACATCTCTACTTGGCACAAATAGAACGTCAAGAAAGCCTCATCATATTACACCTTTAAACTGCCTCATGGCCCTTAAAGCAGCCTCTATAGTTCCTTCTTCTGTCAACAGCTACAAAGATGTAAGTGCTTCATACATTGCTTTTGTTACTCTGAATGTTTGTACTGCCTCTTTTTTTTTTCTTTTGACATCATCTTATTCAGTTCGAGTCCTATGTTGATCACAGAGCAAGGTCAGTACTTCTCTTAAGGAGGGAAGTTTCTTTGGAATTTCAATTTCACTTCCAAACCACCTCAAGGGTAACTCCACTTATTCTGTAATAAGGAGCGAGGTGAGTGTTCTTTACCTTTTCCTCAATTCAATCCTTCAAAAACTGTAGATAGATGAGGTAACAGCCTAAGCTTAGTTAGGGAGACTGACCAACTTCAACACTTGCATACAAGTAGGCAAACAGTGAGCTTAGGATAGTAGAAAAAGCAGCTATTAGAAAAAAGATCGAATTTCTTGTGGATAATTTTACTTCCAGAGGCAGAGGGTGTCCAAGCGGGACAAGACCTGAAAACATAACGAATTAAATCTAACAAGAAGTATATAAATAAATAACAGCTTCTCCCAAATTCTCACTTCTTCATCTAGATTGCTTTCTAAGTGAAAATATAGGACTAGCAATGCATCCATATAAACAATGGGCAGTTGTTGTGTGCAGGAAATCAAGAAAAGGGAACTACCTATTGGAACCATTACAGCCCAGACAGCTGCTACAACTCCAGCAATTAATGAGGTACAGCTAGAAGCAAAGAAAACATTGAGAAAAGGCAATGTGATCATCACTGGAGCCTCCTCTGGCTTGGGCCTGGCCACAGCCAAGGCTTTAGCGCAGACAGGGGAGTGGAATGTAATTATGGCATGTAGGAACTTCCTTAAGGCGGAAAGGGCAGCTAAATCAGTTGGCATTCCTAAAGAGAACTACACTGTTATGCATCTTGACCTTGCCTCCCTTGACAGCGTCCGACAGTTTGCAGATAACTTTCGTCGATCGGGTATGCCACTTGATGTGCTGGTATGCAATGCTGCTGTTTACTTACCCACTGCCAAGAAGCCATCTTTCACTGCTGAAGGGTTTGAACTCAGTGTTGGGACTAACCATCTTGGTCACTTCCTACTTGCAAGGCTGCTGCTCGATGATTTGAAACAATCGGACTATCCATCCAAGCGGCTTATTATTGTTGGGTCTATAACAGGTAGAATTGGCTTACCAAACCCAAAACTTGTTAGAGAATGTTTCATGCAGGAAAAAAATTTATGGCAAAAGGAAGCAGAATTGAAATTTATACAACAAAAAAATGCCTGCAACATATGAGTGTTGCCTGCAACATATGAGTGTTACTTTAGAAAAAGAAGAGGCAAAAAAAGAAATTTCTTGCATATGAAATCAAGACATAAATTTCAACAGTTAAAAACTTAAGAATGTTTAAGGATTAACCGTGATTGCAATGCATGAAAGAAGATAAGTACTCTGATTGTGTTGTTCTCATATTGTGGTTGTAGGAAACACAAACACGTTAGCAGGGAACGTGCCCCCAAAGGCTAACCTTGGAGATCTTAGAGGTCTTGTAGGCGGATTGAATGGGCTAAACAGCTCTCCAATGATAGATGGAGGAGAATTTGATGGTGCCAAAGCCTACAAAGACAGCAAAGTCTGTAACATGCTCACAATGCAAGAATTCCACAGGCGCTACCATGAGGAAACGGGAATCACATTTGCTTCTCTTTACCCTGGCTGCATTGCAGAAACAGGGTTGTTCAGGGAACACATTCCCTTGTTCAGGCTTCTATTTCCACCATTCCAAAAGTACATTACCAAAGGATACGTTTCAGAAGAGGAAGCTGGGAAAAGACTTGCACAGGTCCATTGATCACCAACATTTAAACTAACATTCACAAATCACACAGGCAACAATTAATTGTTTGGTGTTTCTACTTGCATACAACTTAAACAATGGTTTTTGTGATTCAGGTCGTGAGTGATCCTACCCTCGCAAAATCTGGTGTTTATTGGAGCTGGAACCAGTATTCTTCTTCATTTGAAAATTCGCTGTCAAAAGAAGCCAGTGATGCAGAGAAGGCAAAAAAGCTATGGGAGTTAAGTGAGAAGCTTGTTGGGTTGGCATAAATCAGCACCAAAAGAATTATATTGCATTATCTAATTCTAATTTAAATATTGACAAAAATGAATACTTATATATTAATGAATGTAAATATTTATTTTTTTAATTAAATCTCTCACTATTATACAAACCTTCCTAATCATACATCTCACTCTTTTTAACTTTGTATAATTTAAAGCTATATTTAGTGTCATGTGATCAATTATAATGTAATCAAAGATGTAATAGAATAATAAAAAAATATAATATAATGTTACAGTTCTATGTTTGATTTAAAAAAAAAAATTGGTGTATATAATATTTTATCTATTTAGATTAATCATTATAATAGGGGCGATGTGGTGGTATTTGAGAGAGCAATTATCTCAATACAAGTAATTATGGTGAGAATAATAAAAAATAAGAGTGATAGTAGTGATAAAAATAAACAATATATATAATGAGTCTTAGATGAATTAAGAAAAATTGATTATTTAATATGATTAATATTATATTTTAAGATTTTTTCAGTAATTGGGAACGTAAAGTAATCATATTACATAATCAAATTGCACCCACTCATGCAATTGGAATGCCAATTCACACGCCAAAAATTGTGGACAAAATGTTGGAAAGGAAAGTCATGATTTTTCTTTCCTTTTCAAATAGAATGACAATCAAAACTCCTATAATTTGCTATCTATCTATACCATAATTTTATGTTAATTTTCATTTACACCAATCCTAAAAGAGAAACTTATTTTGAGTTTGTGGAGATTTTTTTTTTAATTTAAACTACATATTTCTATATTCTTTTATAGACTTTGAACATTCTGCATTTTATCAAGAGAACATCTTAAGACTTGTTAATTTAATTACTGAACTAACACAGTAATTTAATTTATTGGAGATAATATCCAAAATATATGGGTTACACTTAATTAGAACTTATAATTAGATAAAGTTGAAATACAATTGCATAAAGGCAAAATGGGATAAGGGGTAGAAAAAATTCACTTTTTGATCTTTAGAATCTCTATTTCAAATCATTCTAATCTATTTTCAGGTATCACAGAAATTTTAGATTTATGATTTTCTTTTGTTATGAGAAATAATTAGAAAAAAAAACTTTAATTCCATCTAAGAGATTTTCATAATTTTGGAAGTAAAACATATAGAAACATTGCAGTTTCAGATATGTTTCATTAAATCCAATATAATTCTGATTTCTTTCCCTTGAATAAATTTGATTTACAGTAACTAATGATGATTGTGATATATCACATTATCCTCATTAAAAATACCTTTCTTAAAAAATAATCCTTCTCTCAAAACAAATCCCAAAAGAAAAAGTAAAATCAAAGAAATCATATTACATATTATCAAAATCTTTGATATATTATAAATTTTTAAAAGAGATGAGGCTATTAAAATCTAATTAGAATTTTCTTTCATAACGTGATTCTCGATCGCCAAATTATTAGTGCACAAAGAATCAATTATTTACACTATAAATTTCATTAAAAAAGATGAACATAATAATTAATTTATAAAATCAAGCTAGCTACCATTCAAGCTCCTCTATGAATGGCATATGGCATATCGCAACTTAAAAAAAAATTCCATATATATTTTCTATCACGACTATGCAGCTGGGACATGTTATGTTACCTTGAAAGCGCTGATCAATCTAAAAATTGAAAGTAATCAAGAGAGGTCAATGCTTTGTGATGCTTACCATTTCTAAATTTCTGATGTAATAAAACGTGTTAAAGAAAGCAAGTGGGTTGCTTGTTTGACCTAAAGAAATGACCCCACTTGCTAAAGGCTTGTCTTTTATCTTTCTTCCTTCTTCGTTTCTGTTTCAGATCTAAAACACCCATTTCTACTGTTTCTTTCTGACGTTTTACCAGTCAAAACCCACTAAAAATACAGAGTTCCTCTCTGTGTCTGCTTTGTTTTTGGCTCATTTGATTCAAAACAAGCAGAAGGAAAGGAGAGATGGGTTTGGTTGGTGTCCAAGAAAATAGAAATGGACAGGTGGATGTGTCTTTAGGAGGGAAGAACAAATACAAGAGAATGGATTCTGAGGTTGTAGAGGATTTTGGCGATTCTTCACATCATCATCATCAACAAGATAGAAGTACTAGAAAATATGTTCTTGCTTGTGCCATTTTTGCCTCTTTAAACTCAGTTCTTCTTGGCTATGGTAAAAGTTCTTCTTTCTGACTTCTCATGAAGTAATGACAGTAGTTGCTATTGCTGTTTCTGTCGTCTAGATATTTATGGTTCTTTATTTGATCTGCGCTTTCATTTTATTTTGGTTGGCTGTTGTGCTTATCGGCTAATCTCTTCTGTTTCCTTTCTTGGAAAATCCGTGAATTTCTGTTAAATCTTCTGTGCATTGTTTTGGTTATTGTGAATTGCCAGCAAAATTTCTTATGGAAGTTATTTTAAACTATTAATCTTTGTTCAATTTAGAGTGATTTCGAAGTAAGTAAAATGTCTGAATTAGCAATGTGGCAATGCTAAGTTGTTCTTGAGGGTATTTCCTCATGGTTGAGTACTGATGAATGAAACATGTTATTGATTGATGAATGTAGTGATTAAAATTTCTAATTAGGTGACAGAAGAATAGTGCTCTTGGATATTATATTTTGGTTGAAGACCCTGGGCCACATAATCTTCCATCAAGAAAATGCAAAACTAATTTGGTCAGATCTATTAT